>JAVJIF010010976.1:0-54580 GCA_038442645.1 Agave tequilana | reverse complement strand
TCCTTCTATTAGTCGACTTATAAAACCTATAAGTTGACTCTTATATATCACTCTATTTCTGTATTCTGTTTATTCGACTGTATAGCTGACTAGTCTGAGCATTAGTCGACTATACAGTGACTAATTTGCTCCTTAGTTTGCTTCTCCTGCTTCAAACTGTCATCTTCTCCAACGAATTGGATCTTTTTGGATCATCATCTCCTCTTAAAAACAAGATAAAACACCATTTTCCTCAATAATACAATTGTTATTTTAGAGAGAAGGTTTGATAGTACCGAATCAATGGTTAAAGAGACGAAAATGGGATGAATACATCACACACAATAATAAGTGACCTTACCACCTCAAGGTGCAGTTGAAGGGGAAAATAATGTATTACTATCAAGAGTTCATTTAAGTTCCTCAACTTCCATCTGAAGATTGACACCAATGTCAATTAATCACCATGATAGCTAAAGAAAGATCCACATGCTCTTCACCTTGGCATATACATGTGACGTGTATAACCATTACACTGAAGATTAACACATTTCGTCAACCAACACTTTGTACATTTACCGGAATGAAGATTAATAGATTTCACATTGGCATGCATGCTTGAGAATTTACTATGATAGGCATTCCCCAAAGCAAATATCCTAAGAATAATAAACAACTTTTGCTTTACTTCGTGTCTTGGACATGAATGTAATTCCCAAAAGATGTTCTAATCCTACTTCTTCATCTAATAGACTCTTTTCCCAATCCAAATCATTACTCGCATAGTCGCATTATTTTAATTCCATGTTCAAAAATATAACAAAAGAAAATTCATCCTGCCTAAGCTTTGGCAAGGCCCTCTAAAGTTCGCAATTGTCTTGGACAGGAATTTGACACTAGTCATAGAGGGTTAACATTAGGTTGATAGCCAACTGTGAAAACTTCTGTCAATTCTTTTGTGGAGCTTTTCTCAACTTTCATTCATGTCCCACAACCAACTGACTTATCATGGTGAAAAGCTTGGATGATTGTGATGATAAAAGAGAGAGGACAAAACCCCAGAGGATCCAGCAGTTTAGGAATATAGCCATATTAAGGATAAGTCTGACTTAACCATATCTCTTCAATTCCATAGAATCTCCATTGACATACACAGCTAACAAAACTCGGGTGCATTCACAAATTCAAGATTTAATATATAATTAAAATAAATTATTATTAATAAGCCAGCATGTTTAACAACCTCAAAATCTCACTAGAGTACATGGAATCAACACCTTTAAAATAAAAAGTACAGATCAAGGATGCTATATTCAATTGTTTGCATGAATTGATAAAACCCAATTCTGAAGCAATATGTTGGTATACTGAATTCTCTGTGGGTATAAATTGTGTATTATTGTCATGATTTAATATCCAATAACAGTAAAATAGCAGGCCATGATATGTGTAGGGAATAATTACTTCGATATAAGCACAAGGTAAACAAAATGATGCCTCAGGAACCCAGAGTATTATATATCAGCATGTAGCATAACTGGTTACTGACCTGGAATCTTTCCTTGGCGTCAACCATTTCACCATGAGAGATAGTATGGTCAGTGATGTTTGTGGAGCTGGAACATGAAGTATCTTCTTGGCTGGGTTTAAGTGCTGAAATCAGCTTTCCGATAATGGAAGCAGTGTATCTACCTTCAAGAGCATCCCCTCTTGCCATCTCCTCTGTGTCAGTGTATCTACCTTCAAGAGCGTCCCCTCTTGCCATCTCACCTGTGTCCAAAGAATTTAATTCTTCTATTTTTGGTTCTAAAAGTGCACTCAGTGAACCCCCCCTAAGAATCTCCTCTCTCTGAAATGTCATGCTATGAATCTTTTCTGCTGATACCAATCTTTTAGGATGAGAAGCATTATGGCTAGGTGTATCCATGCATCTCCTTTTATCTGCGACTTCATTGGAAAATGAACCGCAAGCATGTTTCATGGGGGAACTGAAAGTGAAGGAAACAATACCATTTCCTTCAAAGCCACTAGTAGCATTACCACCCACCATTTGGTTTCTTAACCCACTCTTCACAGAGCAGTGACTGATAGAAGTGTTACTAACAACCCCTTTTCCTTTTTTGTTTATCAAGTCAGTCCTTACACTTTGTCGCTTCTCAAAGGCAAAACTCACCACTTTGCCCTTTTCACTTTGTGAATCATCATTTGGTCTTCTTTTAGGAGCCTTGTTCTTCCTTTCCAACCCATTCCTCTCAATTTCCACTCTCTCTCTGCCCAATTCTTTGATAACTGTTCTTGAACGTGTGCAACTGCTCAGACCACTGTCAGAGGCAACAAGGTCTCTCCGCCCTGATTGCCTATTACACGTCTTTGAGCCATAGGCCAATTTTTCTTTAACTAGGGGCAACTGATTTTGCCTTCGATTTTTTCTACTGTTCTCATCCTGCATGAAATTCTTCTTTTCATACAAACCACCGGTTCTGTTACCTGCATTGATCCTAGCTTGAACATCCAGAGATTTTGGCGCAACCAGAGACGTTGGCCTATCTTCGCTGATCGGTTTAACCAATGATCTCTTTGCATCAAGCTTAGCTTGGCTAAATGGGGATGTTCTATTTTCAAGAGGTTTCAACTTGTTGTCTACATGATTATGCTCTTTCACCTGAGTCTCTTCATCCCTTAGACATAACTCCATAGTTCCATTTAAACTACGAAAACTCCTAGAAGGTCCCACAACAGAATCGTTCGAGGAAACTTTATATTTTTTCATAAAAATGTCATCCTTGGATACCTTTTCATCAAACTGCGAAGAACTACTGTAGGTGAGTCCACATTTGGCATGGTTCCTTCGGGACTGCAATCCAGGTTCCAATATCTTGGTCGCAGCCTCCATTAACAGTGCTTTGCTCCTCTTTGAAAGAAGCCTTGGGCTCTTCACAGGTGAAGCAAGCTTGTGGTGGTGCTGCCTCCTCACTGTTCTGTTGGACTGTTGGGCTTCAGAAGAAGAACCAACAGGCTGCTGCTGCCTTTCCATGAATCCTCCTGTTCTCTGGAGCTTCCGAGGTCTTGTTTCTTTCACTTCAGAGGTTCCGTATCGGTTGCTACCAAACTCCGACTCAAGAGAAGGCTTGCTTGGTTTCCTATGCTGGACAATGGGCATGGATTCAAGACCCATTAGTTTGGCCACCGGGCCTGGATCTTGCATTTGATTGTTGATACCATTTGGCTTCTGAGAGATTGGAAAGCCCTCAAGGTTCTCATCAGCCATCTATAATATGAAGAACCCAAAGAAAAATCAATAAAGAACTAGTATATGAAAGAAATTTAATTCTGACTTAATGGAAGCAAAAAAGTAAGGAAAATGGCCTTATTTTGAACGATAACTCTCCTCAGCAATCAACATCTTGAACCCCATAAGGGAAAATGAAGTCAATAAATGAAGAAAATGCATGTATCATTTTCACCAGATAAAGGCAATAAGCACGGAAACATGGTCCCCATTAGGACCCGCGATTCCCATCATAAATCCCTTTTTGTTTTCTTTTTTTGAGGTGAAGCAATCTAAATTTTAATTCCTGATGAAAAGCAAGTGAATATATTTATAAAATAAAACTACTTTTGATCTACATTGAAGCAGTTAGATGGAGCAATGGGCACACAATGAGGAAAAATAAGTAGAAAAGATTACAAAAGAAGCCCCTTGGACTACCAAAAATCAATTGTTTGAAAGATAAAATGGCACATCTGTACCCCATGATTATGATCAGCAAGTATACAATTTACAACTCATATAAAAATCAGTAAAAAATCACAAAAAAAAAATGGGCCCATTTGTACTTTGCATCTCATCAGCTATATTAAATAAAACACCCATTTGGCTATAGAAATGAAAGAGATCTCAGAGACTGAAGAAAATACCAGAAAATGCTTGGACTTGGGCATCTTCTCATCCCCACCAAACTTCTTCGACACTAAAAAATAAAATAAAATAAAATAAAATATCAGAATTTCCTCATTTTTTATACTCAAAACCAAATGGGTCAGTCTCAAACAGGCACCTGAAGGTAGAAGAAGCTTGTTACTCGAGAACAGCTTCTTCTTCTTCTTCGAGAGCATCCTGTTCCAATCGAAGAAATGGAAGAAGACGCTCCCAAGTCTTCCCCTACTCTTCGTGGGTCGCTTCTCAGTGGTCGCCAACCTCGATCCCATCTCCCAGCTCATCAACAAAGAGAGAGGGGACCCAAGCTGAAATTTTTCTGATTCAATCAATCAAACAAGAAGCAGAAGCAGCAGCATTGTGACACGAAAAGGGTAAATGGGGACAGCTGTTAACATGCTTCGAAGCAAAAAACAAAAACAAACAAAAAATGAGGAGCATAGAAAGGAGAGTGCGGTGTCGCTGGGGATTTCTCGCTTCAGAGCAAAGCGACCTCTGTTCTCGCTTTCTCGCTCGCTCTCTCTAATTTGTTTAAGTTTTTGTTTTGTTTTGTATCGAGAGAGAGAGAGAGTTGTCGGGACGCTGAAAAGCTGTGGCCTATTGCGATGGGAGTTAATTGGGGGAGTTAGTAAGGGTTGTTTGTCTTCTGTGGTGTTCACTTTGGCTGCTTCTTCCGTTGCTTTCTGTACTTTCCCAAAATGTCCAAACTGCAAACAGCAATATAGGACTGTGGTCAGTGGAGTGTACCTGTAAAAGAGTTTAAAAAGAGGGGTTTGTTGAAATGAGAGCGACAAATTACATTTGGTAAGTGTTATTATCATTACTAGTATACTGATGTCGGGCGGTGGTGATAAATTGACCGATGGTGGTAGGGTGACAGAGACCCGACAGTGATAACGACAGTGAGAGAGAGAGAGAGAGAGAGAGAGAGAGAGAGAGAGAGAGGGGAGGAGGGAGAGGAGGGCGGTGAGATAGAGGACGGAGAGGGGAGGAGAGAGAGAGAGAGCAGGGAGAGAGGAAATGAGAGCTAGAGAGGGGGGAAGGGGGGAGAGGGGAGCGGGGGGAGCGGAAACTGGCGGGCGACAGATCAGATCAAGAGAGGAAGAGGCGGAGAGAGAGGGGGAAGACGGACGAATGGACGGACGGCGGACACAATTTATGAAGGAGCCACAGGAGAAAACCTCCCTTCAGTCAATTATTATTATCATCATCATCATCATCTCATCATTATTTTTTTGGTGTGAAAGAGGGGCTTATTGTTCCAATTTATAAAATCAAACATGCAACAGCTGTTGTCTTTTCTTGCGACAGAGCTTGAACATTTGAAGCTAATAGCTTCTACTTCATCATGTCAAAAAGACTAGGAGATCATTATTTCCCAGACTTAATTAGTTTTTTGAGGGGAGAAAAATACTAATTTGATTAATGCCTTTTATTTTAAATATTATTTCTCCAAAATAATTGGATAATGCTGAAACGTAGAACATGTGAGTTTGAGGGTTGAGTTATGTCTTGTCGAGCAATTACCGGAATGTAATAGGTTGATCTTTTTTCTTTCATCATTGAGGTTTAATTTAGTGGTAAGAGATTTGAGTTGAAAATTTAGAAGTCTCAAGCTTAAATACAGGTTAAGGTCTTTGTTAAAAAAAACAAAGAATAGTTTTTTTTAATAGGATACTTGACATTTTCAAGTTGAACACAATCAACACTGCATGCAATCCATAATATACAATAAAGAGAATGATTTTAATGATAAAGAGTACTTATTTGCAGTAGCACATGTTTAAAATTAGGTGAGACTGTTAAGTTTAAATCAATTTAAGAGAGAATTAATAAAAACATTATACAAAACCAATTTATTCCATTTGTGTTTGTGCTCTTGGCTGTAATTTTTTCTTTCCAGGATAATTTTCACTATGTGCTCGCTCATAAATTTAACATTCTACAGGGACTGATATGCAATGTGCATTTTCAAAATGTGAGAAGCATTGAAATACGGAAAAAAAAAGAAAAGACCAGGACGGCCCCGCTTCCGCTCTCCTCACGAGATGGATTGGAGCGCTTCCTCCTCTCTTTTCAATAAAGTCCCCCAGTTCCGACGTACATACGGGCAGCTTTTCTGGGATTTGTTTTCTGGGCTGCTCCGAATAAGTTTTAGACAAAGATGGACTCCAAAGTAATTTTTCTCTGCGGAAATGTGCTCCTGCCGTTGTTATTGATCTTGGCTGCAAGGTTTAGATGTAGGAGGGCGTTTTGTGTAAGAAAATCGGTGGGGCCAAGGTTACACGTTGGTCAGTGACTGTGCTAACTCAGCTGGAGGCCTGAACTTTTGGGAATGGGGTCTTGGTTTCTTGGGAGGTGTACTGCTTGGCCGTAACGATATTTGACAAATTAAAACACACAAGTTAAACAGACAGAGGCTCTTATTTATTGCATTAAAAAAAAAGTCCATGTTTAAATTACACTCGTGATCTCTTCTCGAAGTGACAGAGCAAGCTCAAATAAATCTCACTGAAATGCATGAAATACTGATAGTATTCGTGATAGAAAAGAAAAGATGGCAAGGTTTTGGTCGACCCAATAGCTTGCTTCTGATCAAAGAGGTACATATCGAGTTATTGAGACGTTTTCAGAAATTTCTACTGTATATTCTCTTTGTGCGGGAATAGTATGTTAGTATTTTGGATGCCCTATATTCATTGGAAAAGATACAGATTCAGGTGGAGGTGTTACAAGCTTCAGAGATCAAATACAGATATGTACAAGTGTTGTGCATTTCATAAGTCGACTTATAAGTCTAACTTATGATTTAGTCTAGTTGACTTATACTTATAGTTGACTAGTGGTTGCCAACAGAGAGTTAGGTTCTCGGACTTTGTCAGAGTAGTCAACTAATAAATGTGTATAGTCAACTAATACATGCTATTAGTCGACTTATACTATTGTCTAGTCGACTAGTATCAGATTCTGATAATTTTCTTTCCTGCTTCTGTTTCCAATTTGGATTGGATTCTGCTTTCTTTCTTTCTCTGAGGTGGTACTGATTGGATTGTTAAAGTTTGGGTTCAATTAGAATCATCCTATGTGCGTATATAAACCCCTTGGGAGTGGACTTTGAAGGTAAATCAAGGAAAGTCAATAGAAGTCAAGTTTATGAGAAATTCCGCCATTGAGAGTTGTATGAGAGAGATATTCTTGTAACTTATTCGCAGTTCGAAGTTCATGATGAAATCTATCGTTGTTAAATCACGTACAAGTTATAAAACCTATACTTGCTAGAATATTTTTAGTAAAGTGTGTAATGGCAAGTATAGGATCGAATTCATAAAGACTTGTTTCTAAAAATCTAGTTTTTTTTAAAAAAAATCTAATTTTTATCTTACTTTAATTGAGAAATCCTTTGAAGGAATGTGTGATGATGGTTTTAAAAACTAAAGATGTCTAGACATAAAAGAAAAATAAGAAGAGTAAAAAAACTATGAAGAAAAAAAACTAAAAGAGTACTAACCTTGTGCGAAGATCAATTAAAGAAGGTGATGAAGAAATAACTTAAGAGTTTGAGATGAAAGGAAGAGGAAGATGAAAACATGTCAACTTGTTCCTTGTCATCGCCTTGATGTCTCCCTCCTCCAAACGTTGCTAAAAACAAAAGAACTAGTAAAAGAAAAGAGAAAAGAACATGCATAAGATTAGTGATGAATTCATGGAATCAAATATGCAATTAAAAGAAGAGTATAGCATAAAAAAATAAAGAGAAAATTAAAGAAAAATTTAGACTGATCGCTACAAGATCTTTAAGAAGAATTCTGAATTTTATTCAATAAGCTTCAATTACAAAGCCCTTGATCTTCTCCAATCTCGCATTACAAACTGAAAACTCTCTTTTTTTTATGATTTTCAGCTCTCTCATGTACGTCTCTCTCTCTCTCTCAATGAATATAGTTATTTATAAGAAAATAGGGATAAGGGAGAGCGTAGGGAGATAGGAGGAGATGACTATTTCTGAATTTGAATCATCTCTTTATCTCCAAAGTTGACTTGATTTACCTAGAATTTTTTTTGAAAATTCAATTCTAATATGTAGCTTGTTGGCAAGTTGATTGCTGAATATTACTTATCAGATGACAAAATTTGAAACGGTGATCAACATAAGAGTTGTAGCCCTTTAAATTTTCTTTCTGGATCATCTTGAATCGTTAGATTTGAGTTTCGATAGTGAAAGTTATGATTAAAATGTTAAAAATAAATCCAGTCTGAATCCGAATCTAATTGCTTCATCTCATTCGCTGATCTTCTCTCTATCCATTTATCCTCAGCAAAACTGATAGAGTCTTCCAAAATTTTTTTTCTTTTGAATTTTTATAGTATTATCTTATCTAGTAAATTCAATCTTTAGATAAGATAGCCTCTAGATCATCTGAATTTGAGTCGAATCTTTGAACTTTTAGAGTTATTTGGATAGGATTCATACTTATCTTCTCTTTGTCATACTCTGCATGGATTAGGACATTAAGACAAGTGAGTTTGTAATAATTTGTTACAGAATATATGTAGGAATGTAATAATGCTTATGCATATATATGTTCAAACACACCCCCACACTTATCTTTTTGTTCGTCCTCGAGCTAAACAAAATTAACCTAAGATTTTTACTGGACCACTTTCGCAGGTCATGCGATTGCACTTAGCATGTACAACAAACCTTTAAACCTCTAAGTTACCCCTAGAGGATGAGTTATAGTTTTCCGAGGGTTTTCAGTTGATTACACCCACAAAATCCATAAAGAAAAAAATAATTTGTTAGTATTTTCGAAAATGCATTTTGAAAAGAAGAGAAAATATTTGAAGTGCTTTTACAATTATTAAGCAACTTGTAAGTTATAAGATCATCGAACTATTCATCCTTAGACTTAGCCTCTATTCGAATATTTGTTATAAATCAAGATTAGGAATAAAATTGTATTCTCACTTAGTCTATTATTTTACCCTAAGTCATATGCATCTTGTGACTGTGAATATTTTGATTAAGGGTTCTTCAACTCTAATTCTTATGCCTTATTTATGTATATATGGTGGTAATATTTCTTAGCTTTTTTAAGCTTTCTAATTTGCCCATGTAATGAGCCATAGTCGGTGACTCCCAAACCGGACGGTTGTAGGGCACCGGGTGAGAAAACACACTAAGGACTTAGGACTCGAGCAAATAAGGCCACAAAACTAAGGATTTATTTGGTGCTATGAATCACTTTTAGGCGTGAATAAGCATGCTTTATGAGGCACAAAAATCCAGCTAATCAGAGGATTTTTATAATATTTTTTCTTTTTCTTTTTTTTTTTATTTTTTTAAGGAATAAGAATCTTTATTTTTGAACCCTAAGTATGTAAGTATATAAAAGATGCATATTTTGTCAAGGTAAAAGTCAAGAATAGATTACTTTTACAATTTTTCTTCCTATCCCTAGAAATTAAATAAATATTTTTATTTCAACTAAGTATAAGAAATCCTAATTATGATTCTCTTATTTCTTAAAATTAACTTAATTTCTTGCAAAAAAAAGTTAAAGTATTATTTTCCTTTTCAAAATTTTTTTTGTAACAACGAAAATGTTATTTTTTTAATTTTTTATTCATTTTTTTTAGAAAACCTAAAGAAAACTTATGTTAACCCTCACCTCCACACTTATCTCATGCATTGTCCTCAATGTATGAATGAATGCATAGCATGCTACAATTGTAAGAATGTGAAGGATAGATAGTACTTAATGAGGACGAGTGGATGTCATCCATCATTGCCTAGTTAAGAGAAAAAAATATAAAAACTATAATACATAAAATGAATCCCTATTATGTATAGAGATCAATTATGATGATCTTCCAGAAGGATTTCCTCCACTTCTGCGCTCAGATACTCATGGTATGGTTTTAAACGATAGTCATTTACTTGAAAAGTGGTACCATTCGTGGTATTGTGGATCTCAATTGCACCATGTGGGTGTACCTTATGAACAATGTACGGACCGGTCCAACGGGATATCAGTTTTCCCAGAAAGAGATGTAAACGGGAATTGTACAGCGAGACTTTCTGTCCTGACTAAAATTCCTTCCAAGTTATGATCCTATCATGCATAATCTTCATACGATCCTTATACCGTTTTGAACAGTCATATGCATCGTTCCTTATCTCTTCAAGCTCATCTAGTTGAAGATTTTTAGACTCTCTTGCCTTGTCTAGATCAAAATTTAGCCATTTGATTGCCCAGTATGCTTTGTGTTCTAACTCAACAGGAAGATGGCAAGTCTTACCATAAACTAACCTATATGGAGACATTCAAATAGGAGTTTTGAATGCAGTTCTATATGCCTATAAGACATCGGTCAGGCGAAGAGACCAATCTTTTCTAGTGGTGTTCACAATTTCTCTAGAATGGTCTTGATGGCTCGATTGAAAACTTCTACTTAGCCATTAGTCTGTGGGTAATAAGGGGTGGCTACTTTATGATTGATGTAATATTTTCTCATTAAGGTTCTAAATGTACGATGGCAGAAATGTTTTCCATCATCGCCGATGATTGCATGAGAAAAGCCAAAAAGAGAGAATACATTCTCTTTCAAGAAGTTTACCATAATTTTGTGGTCATTGGTTTTACATGCTACCGCCTCTATCCATTTAGAGACGTAGTCAACTGCTACAAGGAAATATTGGTATCTATAAGATATAGGAAAGGGACCCATGAAGTCAATGCCCCAAACATCGAAGATTTTGACAACTAGATCGGGTTTAACGATATTTCATTCCTGTGTGTAATCTTCCCTAATCGTTGACAATGATCACATGATTGACAGTATATGCAATAGTGTCACGAAACAGGGTAGGCCAATAAAAATCACATTGCAAAATTTTTGCAAAAGTTTTCTTTCCACTAAAATGACCTCCATAGGCTTGGTCATGACAAAATGAAAGGATGTTTCTAAATTCTGAGTGAGGAATGCAACGTCAAATGACCTGATCATGACAGTACTTGAACAAGTATGGTTCATCCCAGATGAACCATTGACTCTAACTAAGAAACGCAATCGTTCTTACTGGGTCCATGAATCGGGCATCTATTCCGTGACAAGGTAGTCACAATGTCAGCATACCACAAAACGGTTGAAGAGGAGATGGACATTAACTGCTCATCAGGAAATGTTTCAATGACAGGTAGTGAGTAAGACACAGATTCAACCACAATCCTAGAAAAATGATCTGCTACAACATTCTGAGCTCCCTTTTTATCATGAATTTCTAGGTCGAAATTCCTGTAGGAGTAAGATCCAACGGATTAAACGAGCTTTAGCATCCTTTTTAAAGCTGCATGATCGGTGTAGATTAGGACCTTAGAACCATAAGGTACGGACGGAATTTGTCAACAGCGGAAAACGACTGTCTGAAAAACACCTAGAGGGGGGGGTGAATAGGTGTAAGTTCTAATCTAGTGAACTATATGCGCTAATGCGGAAGCTAATGCAAATTTTGCAATCACACTTAATACAATCAACAAGTGTAGCCGAATTCCCCGTGAAGGGCTCGGACTAACTCCTCTTGATTCCCCTTGAATGGGTTGAGGTGCTATGTGAGCTCTTGTTGATTAAGTACAAGTGAGGCACACACAAACAACCAAGCATATAAGATGATATATCAATATGAATATATGCAAGGCACAAATGCAAGCAATAAGATATGAATGAATGAATGATGCTTTGCACAAAATAAAGAGAGAGAGAGAGAGAGAGTTGAGAGATATTGGATCAAACGCAAACACAAGGATATGTTTCGAGGTTCGAGCCCCTAGCTCTACATCCCCGCCTACACCACCGTGTAGGATTTCCAATCCACTATAGGAGTACCGAACTCCTCTCTCAATGCCACCGAGGCAATACAACCACAATCCACCTCTACCGAAGAGGGATAAGGCCCGTAGCCAATACAACAATCTCCACCTCACACTTGAGGGAGCAAACCAAACCTCAACCTTTACCAAAAAGGGAGCAACCCAATCAAAGTAAGGGTTTTACAACAAGTGGTATCTTTCAACCACAAACTCTCTTTTTCCACAAAAACAAGATCCTAATAGATTAGGATAGATGATAGCTCAAGTGTGGAAAAACAAAGTGTTTTGAATAAAGAAATTCTCTTGGGAAAACACCAAAATAGATATGAAAATTTAGATCAAAACTATTTCCCAAAACCCTAATTTCTTTGAAAATAACAAAACACTTGAAAACAAAAGAATGAATCTTTTTGGCACTTAAACTCTTTTGAAAACTTCTTTAAAACACCAAGAATGGAGAGAAATTTAGCTCATAAAAACTTAGCCAAAATCCCAAATGAATGGGGTTTATATAGGCCAAACAGAAAACTAGCCGTTAGGCTGATGTGGCAGCCTGACAGGCTACCGGTCGACCGGCCCAGTCGACCGCCAACGGTCAGAAATGTGACCGTTGGGCAAACACGATCGACCGGCACGGTCGACCCAAACAAACAGAGAGCACTGCTCTCAGACCCAGTCGACCCTGACGGTCGACCGTCCCAGTGTCTGCCAAACGTGCACAATCTGTGCACGTCGGTCGACCGGCCCGGTCGACCGACTTCATCCCAAGTCGACTTGGTCAGAAGACTAGTCGACTGGTTGAAGCCTGGAACAGAAAACTGGGTCAGAAAACAGTTTAAAAATATTTTGAAAAATCTTTTAACACTTCTAAAAATCACCAAAAATAGTTTTATCATATTGCATGATATATAAACATGTGGTAAAAAGTTTAGCTCAAATATCAATCAATGTGAACTATTTTTGTGTCTTATCATTTTTACCAAAAACCAAAACTTGTATTTTTATCAAACTTGATTTTCCAAAACATGAATAGATAGTCAAAATAAGTTTGTCTAAGAAGTTAAAAGCATGTATGTATAACTAGAATACATCTACTATACATATAAACCATGTAAACTTGTTTTGATCAATCTATTCATGAAAACACATATCGGTAAACTAAAAACCGAAAAAACCAATATCCAAACATAAAACTTGTGTGTGTTGTGCACTTGAGCATATCAACTATACTAAGCTTTACAAAATGGATCTAAACACACTATCTAAACTATGGATACCTAAGTCTTCTTGACGATCTTCATCTTCAAGGCGACTTGGTCCAAACACCGTGATCCATGAGTTAGGCAAGGTATGATCTTGATGCTTGAGCCCTGGATTCACCATGAAAAGTTTTTAAACTCCTTGTTGAAGCTAATCACCAACTAATATCTTGGTTAAAGGATCTGAAACTTAAAATCACAAGAATATTAGTAAACATAACTACATGAGTTAATCATCATCAAAGCTAGGGTGGAAGGCCTTTGGGCCAACAATCTCCCCCTTTTTGATGATGACAAAACTCATGGAGTTATATATGCATGGATAAAGTTAAG
Source organism: Agave tequilana (assembly GCA_038442645.1). Classification (NCBI taxonomy): domain Eukaryota; kingdom Viridiplantae; phylum Streptophyta; class Magnoliopsida; order Asparagales; family Asparagaceae; genus Agave; species Agave tequilana. The sequence goes on along the minus strand of JAVJIF010010976.1, from coordinate 41,201 downwards.
CTTCAAAGAAGCTCCCCCTTAACTCATGCATAAAACAAATAAACATAAATATGCATGAATGACAATGCATAAACAAGATGCTCTAGATACCAAATGAAATATTCAAAACAAAACATGTTCTAGAGATCAATTAACATTAAACTATATTAAACATAATATATGCAAAACATAACTATGCATATATAAATCGTATAAACTCAAAATCTTTCTCCCCCTTTTTGTCAATCATCAACAAAGGGGTAAACAATCAAAACAATAAAATGAGGGTTAAAAATCTTTCTCCCCTTTTTGTCAATCAAAACGATAAAAAAAATGTTCTCCCCCTTTTTGTCTAAAAACAAAAAACAAGGTCAATAAGGGGTGACAATCAATTAGGATATCAATTGAAAAATATGTCAATGAAGCATCTTGATACCAATTGAAAGTAAACAAAGATCAATAAATGTTATATGCTATATACATTCATGAAGAGGAAGACGCTAAGTTAGCTTCCCTACACATATGCATTACATGAAAGAGGGATGTTAAGCCCTAATTCACATAACACACATTATGTAATGCATAAGAGGAGATGTGAAGCTCCCCCCACACACGTGTACCACATAAAGAAGAGATGTTAAGCTCCTCATTACTAGATACACTCAACATGAATCTATATGTAGAAGAGATGTTAAGCTCTCCTTGCATATAGTCAATACAAATCAAAACTTTTGTATTTTACTTTAAACAAAATTTTTAGATACCAATTTAAAACACAAGACATCTTGATATCAAAAGATAGTATTTTTTTAAGCCAAATAAACAATTGAAATGACTATTTTCTATCATAAAGTAAGGGAGTGGAAATACAAATACCAATTGAAATATGAAAATCGAATTTTCCCCCCTTTATGAAATACCAACAAAAACTATGCGTAGGCTTGAAATAAGATACCAATTGAAAACTAAATCAATTGAAATAAAGTTGAAACTCAAGCTCTAGCATAAACAACATTTGTGCTCAAGATATAGAAATATAATAGCACAAATAAAATAAGTATATGTGTATGAAATAGAATGAGTACCAATCACTAATAGATGATACCAATTGAAAGTATACATACACAATAAACATATGAGTATACAAAAAGATCAAAATGATACCAATTGAAAGAGTTCAAGATACCAATTGACATAACAACAATAGCATGTGTATACATCATATTACTATACCTCCCAATCATGGTTCAAGTTTTAAATGATTTTCATTTAAAGCATACATGAACATGATCTCCCATCCATCCTCCCATCAAGGGTAGGGGTTTTCAAAAATAAATTTAAAAAATAAGCTTTGTTGAAAAACTCTACCAAAATGAAGAATACCGTAATTAGTTAAATGAAAAATCTTTTAAACTAGTACGAAATCCTTCAAGTAAGGAATAAGCTAAAAAAATATTTTCATAAAACACATGTAAATCACATAGCACTTAAAACACTCAATATTCAATAAAGTCCATACATGCTCATGAAAACATACTCATGAGAAATATTTAAAAATGGTGAGTGTACAAGTAATGTGTGACATGGCATTATGAAATATCCAATTAAGCTCAAAATTCCTTGAAACAAGAAAACATGAAAACATAAAAATCATCTAAACTATTTAATCTTCAAGGCATATGTATGTCTAATACAAACTAAAGTATACATACATATCCAAAACATAAAGAGTCCACAAATTATATATGCATGAAGGCACGTGGCTCAAAAGGATATTCATGTATATAATAATTGGATTTATAAAATGGACATATACATGAAGTTAAACAAAAAGCACATGAAAACATGAAAAACTAAATTTTCATTAAAACAAATTTCATTTCAAGGTATATGTATGAATTGTCAACACAATAAGTATACATACATATCCCTAAACACAATTGAGTCCATATATAGATTTGCATGAAAGGCAAATGACTCAAGGGGTATACATGTATATCTTAAAGTTTGGCAATACAAACATATACATGAAGTGAAACACACAATCATAAAACAAATCCAAAAATATGAATACAAGTCTAAAATATATGGATCATCAAAACTAGACTATACTAATACATCTAATGGGAACAAATAAGCATTCAAGCACAAACATATATGGATTTATTGTGGTCCACTATATGCACAAGTATATACCTAGTCTTAATGAAAACTAACATTCAAACATATATTCAAAACATGAATGTAATATCCCTATTTTTAAAGTACGGTATTTGGATAAAATATACTGGTATTTTAAATATGTACATGTATTTATTTCATGTAATGTATTGGTATTAATATTATTATTTTGGTTAAGTAATGTTACTACTAATGTTGGGTCATTATTTTATAGTGTTATATTTCCCTTACCCTTGATTCCTATTCATGCCTTATTCCCTTGTATCCTTGTCTAGCCTCTCACCCTAGTTTCCTATTACCGTTTAGATTCCATGGCCCATGATCCGTTATCCTCTTTTACATTCATTATCTAAATTCAAACCAAGACCAAACACTTAACCTAATTGGATCCTAATCTAGTACCCTCAAACCCAACACCCATTATCTTATTGGACTCAAGCCTCAACCCGTTAGCATAACCGCTACCCACAAACCCAATAACCCATTTCTAAATAATCTCCCAAATCCTAACTATAAGATCAGATCCTAATCTAAACTAAACCCCCTAAATCTCCACCAAATCCTAAACCTAAACTGATCAATCTCTCCTCCCTGCTCCCAGCAGCACCATCACCATCCAGGCCGAACTAGCATCACAGCAGCCGCATCTCCTCCCTCTCCATGGCCTAACCCTCCTTCTTGATGGCTGCTCCCTTCTTGCAGCCGACCACACCACCACCACCTTCACCCGAGCCCAGCTGCTCCACCGACGAGCCCCGGATCCCCTCCACGGCATCACGGCAGACCCTCCCTTGCTGCGCCGGATCAGATCTAACAGCGACAGCAGGTGGCAGTAGCGCCTCCTTGCTGCGCCCCAGATCCCATCTCCTGGGCGCTGTCCAGACCAGCAGCACCTCCCCTGTTGACAGGCCGAGCACCCAACCAGCACAGCCCGTGTGCGCAGATCCAGCCCCTCGCGCGAGCACCACGCCAGCCAGCAGGACCCCTGGTCTCTTCCCTGCAGATCAGATTCAACAGCAGCCCCAGATTCCACCAACAGCAGGCGCATATCCAGATCCAGCGCAGTTCAGGCGAGCGGCAATTCCAGACCCTTCGGCGAGCACGAGATCACCAGCTTGCAGCCAGGCCTTCCCAGCACCCTGGCTACCCTCCCATGCAGTCCGACAGCGAATGGCACCACACAGCAACCGTAACGGCGACTCGCCCGGCAACGACCAGATTTCCCGATGTGAGTGTCTCTCTCCCTCCTTCTATTTCTCTCTCATAATTATATGCATTTGATTTAATCATGATTCTATTGTGTATATAGAATTAGTGTAGAGTTTGTGTTTATTGATGTGAGAGAGAGAGGATGCATATATGTGTTTGATAGCGTGAGAGATCAGTTTTAGTATGCCCCTGTTTCTGTTCTGGCAGAGGTATTAGTCGACTAATACCTGTTACTAGTCGACTAACACCTCTGTTAGTCGACTAACCCCAGACCCTAGTCGACTATTATAGCTTTCAGAATATATGTGGCTCTCTGTATCCTCTCTGCTGGTCGACTTGATCACTTGTATAGTCGACTAACAATAGTTATTAGTCGACTAACCCCTTGACCCAGTCGACTAATAGGTTTGACTGGAAGTGGTGTAACTTTCTGTATCTGTAGCAGTCGACTTGCCCTACCCTGTCAGTCGACTTGGCCATGGTGTAGTTGATTGGTCACTAATGTTGCATATTTAATGTCACATTTCCATACTTATTTTAGAATAAAAGCCTGCATTGTCCTAATTATTTGTTTGATTTTTGCAGGCCCAATCTTTAAGGAGATGAAGAGAAATGAGCCCAAAAGCCCACAGAATTCTGAATTAAATCAGAGTTAATTCGCACACATACAATCAGGGCAAAATCAAGAGGTTGAAACCGGTTGAGAAGAATCCTCTCAGTATCGATCGGTTAAAGCCAAGAATCCAAGGCCATTTCGTCAGAATCTGGAGCTCAAACGAAGAAACCAACAAAGTATAAAGTCAGAAGAAACTTCCAGGATGACCCACCAACAGGGTGTGGCCATCTGGCCACACCCTGGCCGCGGGAAACGCAGCTTGGGCCGCGTTTCCGCGGCTTTGTTGGGGAGTTAGGGGGAGCGTTTGCTCCCCCGAGCTCCCGGGATCCTGGTTGTTGGGTATTTGCCTATAAAAGGCTTGTACTTTCGCTGAAAAGGAGGCGAATACAGATTAGGATTTAGCCTAATTTTAATTCTTTGTAGTTTAGGTTTTTCTTTTCTTGTTATGTAATTTGTATGTAACTTAGGGTAGAAGAAGATTCATGTAAGTAAGAGAGAGAGGCTGAGTTGAGAGTGACACCGACGATGTACCCTCCTCCTTTCTTCCATTGTCTCTGCAATTAATAAAGGTAAAAGTTCTTTTATGTTTGTATTTTCTTTTGTTTCGTCTTCCTCTTCTACTTTACCTTGGTTGTATTTGTTGAGTGTACAAGTGAATTCTAAAGCAAGTATAACCAAGCTACGTGAGAGCCAGCGATAGTTCATGAAGACGTTCTCCTCTTCCAAGATCCGCATCACTTCGTTCTTCTTATGCTTGACGATGTAATGTGCACGGGGACCGAGCTCGAGTTTATGATCTATGCGTTGAACGCCTCCGAAGCAAAAAGGTAGAACTTGCAAAAAGGTTTCCAAGTAAGTCATCAATCAACCTAGGTAAGTATCTCTTCACTTTTCTTTCTTTCTTTTCTTTCTTAGTTTAGATCACCAACCACTTCTTCCAAATCGTTTTCATTCTTCTTTCCACTTCATTGTACATAATCACTTTCTTTTGTTTTCTGAATTTTTCAACTTCTTCATCCTCCATCTTCTACTAACTTTAACTATACTTTCTTTTTCCATTTTTATAACTTTAAAACAGAGAAGAACTTTCGCTTATTTTCTTAACGATTTCAATAAAGAACTGTAAAGCTTCCATCGCAAACCCTCCTTGTGGATCACGACCGCATAGCCACTTGCTATAGCGGTAAGAATTGAGCACTTGCACATTTTTATTCTTAAGTCCTGAAATCTCGTATTTTTTGTGCAGGTTTACCTCAATCAAATTTTGGCGCCGTTGCCGGGGAGGGTAACATGTCTTTATTGAAATCTGAATTTTTTTTGAAAATTTTTTAGAACTAAACGAATTTTCTTCTCTGTTGCAGGTTACAGGGCAAGCAAAGCAAGAAAACAAGTTTGCAGTAACATACAAGTGGCCTTGGGCCTCTGCTCTAGAAAGCAGAGACCCATTGCCCTCTGATTTGCCGCGTTTTCCATGGCAAAAGCCGCGGATCCGCGGCAAGGAAGAGTTGACTACTAACAGCTTTTTGCAGGGCTGCTTAGTTTGAAAAAATTCTAGTTGCTGCAACTTTAATTTTTCTTATATGCCATAACATAAGCCTGCTAATAATCAACAGTAAAATATTTGTTGAAAAGATAAAAAAATTGATTAGACATTTGCATTTTAGGCACGTGTCTGTTTAATTCCTTTATTTTTACTGTTGAAGAGTGCTGGAGCAAGGTACGTATGCATTGCATTTAGCATAGGACTCACTTCTTGATCGCTTTAAGTGATTCCTATTTACATATCTTGTACACTTGCACAAAATTATTTTAAGGGCACTAACCCATAACAAGATAAGGTGGGGATTTAATCACCCTTCCTTAGCCCAAAAATCACATTCCAAGCACTCACTAACCCAAACCTAACTTAAAATGAGTAGACGTTGGCCCTAGGGACATCTCGGACTCAATTAGGAGATTATCCTAAGAGGGAAAAATGTTAGAATCTAACTCCTGCAAAATCAGTGTCTAGGAAAGGGATTGAGGGCCGAAAGCCCGAAGGTTGGTGGTTATTTAATTAAGGAATGTCTTTGACGGAAAACCTCCCACCAATCTTGCCCTGACCTGGCTGATTAGCTTGTGGTTAAAGTCTACATTAGACCTCTCGTGGACAGTCTAACCAGTTAGGAGTCGTCTAGGTCCTAAGTCTACCCTACTTAGGCTAGAATTTTTTCTTTTTTTTATTTGTTTATTGTTTGTTTTTCTTTGTTTGTATTCTATTGTGTGATATGGACTATAATAATAATTTTTTCAACTACAATAATAATCTATATTACACACCGACTTCATTTTCGGATATTACCAACCCGGCATATCATAACTTTGACCAACCTAGTGTGCCGGATTGGTCTTATCCGAATCAATATGACCCATACCCCCATCTAATAACTATAATTTTCATAATGATTTCAACTCTTCACCGAGTCAGTGGGGATTCACCTCCCCGAGCATAATTTCCAACCACCTTGCCCTCCTTCTCCACCTAGTCCACATTATGTTCAAGATTCATACTCAGTTCCACCCGTCCAAAATAGGAAACCATCAATTATGGAAATGAGTATGCGTGAGTCCAAACACAAATCCCAAAATCTGATGGACTCACAATTTCACTACCATTTTCAATACAATTCTTCATCTTTTCATCAAAATAATGAACCTATCAACTATGAAAAGATGCTTGAAGCCATGACTCAGGCTCAAAACACTCGTAATCGTGACATAGATATGATGGTCGAATCTCTACGTTCCCACCGTCCTGATGTCACTAACTATTCTGTTAGAGCCGAAGAGTCATGTAGTTTTAGAAATCAAGATTCCATTTCAGCACAACCATTTGAACTTACCCAAACTCCAAATGATATTGATAGTTTGGGTAGTTTACCTTTTCCTGAAATAGAACTTGAAAATGATTATGATCCTGAACCCCAACTTAGTGATTCAATCTATTTCCTGATTCGATTATGACTCCGGTATCTTCACCTGACTTCAATCTTTTCCCGGAGTCAACATTGGATCCTGTACAATTCATAAAGAAATTGAATCACCCATCTTTGAGGATCATGTTGAACTTGGCCAACTTTACAATTTTGAAAATCCCATGGATAATTGGCAAGTTCTCCATTTTTTGATATTGAACTCAATGAGATATGTGACCTAGATTCTCACATATGTGATCCAGTTCAACTTTCTGAATCAATATTGACTCCTGTTTTATTACCAAACTTGAATAATATTCTAGAGTCAGTTTTGATTCCCCCACCTATCATTCCTGAACTGGAATCACCCATATTAGGTCACATTCCATTGTTGAAAAATACATGTGGACTTGAGTTTCAACTTCTTGACTTGGACCCAATTCCTGAACCAATTTCGACTCTTGAACATTTACTTAATTTAAGTCACCTTCCTGAGTCGGTAATAGTTCATATCCTTCATGAGTCCAAGTCAATCATTCTATCATTTCATACTCCATTTTGGGACGAGGTGGTTGATAAATTTGACTCCGAAATTAATTATGAAATATGGAAATTAGATGGGGTAAAATATTTAATAAAGATCCTTCATGGATTTATCTTTTTAATGGGTTATATTAAAGATATTGCTGGTGGGTTCCTCCGAGACCCAAGAAAAGTGGATTGGGCCGCGTTTCGTGGACCAATCAGACCACCACCGGAACCACCACCTTAAGGTAACCTTTTCCTTCCCTTTCGTCTTTTTCATGCATCTATGCATTAATTCATACATTGAGGACAATGCATGAGATAGGTGTGGGGGAGGATCTAACACAACTTTTCTTTTTCTTAAAAAAAAATTAACATTTTTCTTTACTTTTAAAAACTTTTTAAAAAATAGAAACAATATTTTGACTTATTTTTGTAAGAAATTAAGTTAATTTTAAGGAATAGGAAAATCCAAAATTAGGATTTCTATACTTGGTCAAAATAAGATTATTTGTTTGATTTTTAGAGTTAGGAAGATAATTTGTCAAAGTAATTTAGCCTTGATCTTTACCTTGATGAAATATGCACACTTCATACACTTACACACTTAGAGTTCAAAAACAAAGATTCTTATGCCTTATAAAAAAAATATATATAAACAAATCTAATTATGATTAGTAGGTGCTTTGGCCTAAGAAAGCCTTAGTATTTATGCAAAAGATAATTAGATGAGTTTGAAAAAAAAGAAAAAAAAGAGAAAAAAAACAAGTCTAATTATTGATTAGCTAGGTGCTTTGGCCTAAGCAAGCCTTAGTATTTATGCGAAAGATGATTAGATAAGTTTGAAAAGAAAGATCCTCTGATTAAGCTGGGTATTTGTGCCTAATAAAGCATAAGTATTCACGCCTAAAAGGGGTACATCATATATAAAATCCTTAGTTTTGTGGCCGTGTTTGCTCGAGTCTTAAGTCCTAGGGGTGTCTTCTCACCTGGTGCCCTAAGACCGTCTGGTTTGGGAGTCATCGATTAAAGGCTCGTACATGGGCAGATTAGAAAGCCTAAACTAAGGAATAATACCACTAAAAATATATATATATACACAAATAAAATAAGGCATAAGAGTTAGAGTTAATGAACCCTTAGTCAAAATTTTCATAGTCACAAGGTGCATATGACTTAGGGTAAAGTAATAGACTAGATGAAGTACAATTTGACTCCTTACTTAATTGATAACAAATTTTTGAATAGAGACTAAGTTTAGGAATGAAAAATTCGATTTTCCTATAACTTATAGATTGCTTAGATCTTACAATCATATTTCAAATATTTTTCTCTTTCAAAATGCTTTTCGAAAATACTAACTCTTTATTTCTCTTTCTTTATGGATTTTGTGGGTGCAATCCGCTGAAAACCCTCACGAGACAAAACTCGTCCTCTAGGGGAAACCTAGAGGTTTAACGGCTTGTTGCACATGCTCAGTGCAATCGCGCGACCTACTAAAGTGGTCTAATAATCCTTAGTATAGTTTAGTTGTTTTGCTCGAGGACGAGCAAAAGATAGGTATGGGGTGTGATTGGTCACTAATGTTGCATATTTAATGTCACATTTTCATACTTATTTTAGAATAAAAGCCTGCATTGTCCTAATTATTTGTTTGATTTATTTGCAGGCCCAATCCTTAAGGAGATGAAGAGAAATGAGCCGAAAAGCCCACCAGAATTCTGAATTAAATCAGAGTTAATTCGCACACATACAATCAGGGCAAAATCAAGAGGTTGAAAACGGTTGAGAAGAATCCTCTCAGAATCGATCGGTTAAAACCAAGAATCTAAGGCCATTTCGTCAGAATCCGGAGCTCAAACGAAGAAACCAACAAAGGATAAAGTCAGAAGAAACTTCCAGGATGACCACCAACAGGGTGTGGCCATCTGGCCACACCCTGGCCGCGGAAACGCGGCTTGGGCCGCGTTTCCGCGGCTTTGTTGGGGAGTTAGGGGGAGCGTTTCCTCCCCCGAGCTCCCCGGGATCTTGGTTGTTGGGTATTTGCCTATAAAAGGCCTGTACTTTCGCTGAAAAGGAGGCGAATGCAGATTAGGATTTAGCCTAGTTTTAATTCTTTGTAGTTTAGGTTTTTCTTTTCTTGTTATGTAATTTGTATGTAACTTAGGGTAGAAGAAGATTCATGTAAGTAAGAGAGAGAGGCTGAAGTTGAGAGTGACATCGACGATGTACCCTCCTCCTTTCTTCTATTGTCTCTGCAATTAATAAAGGTAAAGTTCTTTTTATGTTTGTATTTTCTTTTGTTTCGTCTTCCTCTTCTACTTTACCTTGGTTGTATTTGTTGAGTGTACAAGTGAATTCCAAAGCAAGTATAACCAAGCTACGTGACAGCCAGCGATAGTTCATGAAGACGTTCTCCTCTTCCAAGATCCGCATCACTTCGTTCTTATTATGCTTGACGATATAATGTGCACGGGGACCGAGCTCGAGTTTATGATCTATGCGTTGAACGCCTCCGAAGCAAAAAGGTAGAACTTGCAAAAAGGCTTCCAAGTAAGTCATCAATCAACCTAGGTAAGTATCTCCACTTTTCTTTCTTTCTTTTCTTTCTTAGTTTAGATCACCAACCACTTCTTCCAAATCATTTTCATTCTTCTTTCCACTTCATTGTACATAATCGCTTTCTTTTGTTTTCTGAATTTCCAACTTCTTCATCCTCCATCTTCTACTAACTTTAACTATACTTTCTTTTTCCATTTTTATAACTTTAAAACAGAGAAGAACTTTTGCTTATTTTCTTAACGATTTCAATAAAGAACTGTAAAGCTTCCATCACAAACCCTCCTTGTGGATCACGACCCGCATAGCCACTTGCTATAGCGGTAAGAATTGAGCACTTGCACATTTTTATTCTTAAGTCCTGAAATCTCGTATTTTTTGTGCAGGTTTACCTCAATCAGTAGTCGACTTGGCCCACTTGGTTAGTCGACTATACCTTCTCTAGTTGACTTGTATGAAGCCCCTAGTCGACTAATATAGGTCTGTCAGCTCTGTTATGTTTCTTTATGGATTGTGGACTTCACTCATGGATTATGTAATAATTATTAATGGATGAATGTGACTTCAAGAGATATATATTGGTGGTAACGACTTGATCTAGTAGAACTTAGATGCATGTACATGTTATATTGCGGAGTGTTGGGATACTATGATTAATCTTGATAGGAGTGAATTGTGAAGACTCGGGAGTCAGAGTCGTATGTTAGAGTGAGAGGACTAGTATTGGATATTGTTATATGTTGGTACACCAATTATTATATCAGATTTCTTGTTGTGTATTGACACTAGATGATTATGGAACTATTGGAATCATTTCTTGGTTGTATTGACTTTGGATTGATCTGGACTTATATTATTTATATTGAATGATGATCAGTAGTTAGAAAAGACTTTATTAGTGAGTATTTGAGGATACATCAGATATGACTGGATTAGTTGAGTTGTGACTTAGATTGATCTTGAGTTGGGGGTTATCCAGAATCTATATTCCTTATAATGGAACCTGACTTGTATTGAGATGAGATTGACGTTGTTGGCATTTGAGATTTGTTTAGATGATATATTGAAGATGTTGAGTACCAAGAGTAGATAGTCTAGACCATAAGTTATTTGAGGATGATTCCCTTACTTTGATATGATTCAGTATGTGTTGACTTGTTATTCATTTATTGGTGATGATTTAAGTGATGATTCATTCTGATATTGATGTGGACTTGTTGTGATGTTAGAAACTGGATTAATTCAATTGGCAGAGATTGAGTTATTGTGATAGTGACCTAGTCGATATCAGTGATCTTGTACTCAGAGTTACCAGATAGCAGTTATTAGTTCATTGTAGATTTGTTTATCTTTTTGATGATAAGACAGGTGAGAATTAGTTGGATATTAGTGAGCTGAACTTGACTGGTCATGCATGATACCTAACTGATAACTTATTATTCAAGTTACTGGGAAAGTATTGAAAGGGAACACCTAGAGGGGGGTGAATAGGTGTTAGTGCTAATCTAAAACTAAATGCAAAACTAAGTGCGCTAAATGCGGAAGCTAATGCAAATCTTGCACAAACTTAATACAACTCAACAAGTGTAGCCGAATTCCCTGTGAAGGGCTCTGGACTAACTCCTCTTGATTCCCCTTTAATGGGTTGAGGTGCTATGTGAAGCTCTTGTTGGTTAAGTATAAGTTAGGCACACACACAAGCAAGCCAAGCAAATAAGGATGAATAGCAATAAGAATATATGCAAGGCAACACAAGCAAATAGATATGTATGATATGAATTATGCTCAGCACAAGCAAATATGATATGATGTTATGTATGATGCTTTGCACAAATGTAAAGAGAGAGTTTAGAGACAAGTGGATCAAACGCAAACACAATGATATGTTTCGAGGTTCGAGCACCCTTGCTCTACATCCCCGCCTACACCACCGTGTAGGATTTTCAATCCACTATACCGTCCACCGAGGACTCCCACCGAGGGAACCTTCACCGAGAAGGATTTTTACAACAATGGAGTACCGAACTCCTCTCTCAAACAACCACCTCACAACCGAGGGGTAGGCCCGTAGCCAATACAACAACAATCCACCTCACACTTGAGGGATACAAACTAACAACCAACTCCACCTCACCAAGAGGGAGTAACACCAATCTCCACCTCACAATAGAGGGAGCAAACCAACAACCCAAATCACAACCTCAACCTCTACCAAAGAGGGAGCAACCAAGAAATCAAGGGTTTACAATAAGTGGTCTCTTTCAACCACAAACCTCTTTCCTTTTTCTTTTTTCATAAAACAAATGATCCTAATAGATTAGGATAGAAGATAGCTCAAGTGTGAAAAACTAGGTGTTTGGAAAACAAGCAACAAAGAAAAACACTTGGGAAAAATTCTTGCAAAAGATATAGAATGAAAACCAAGACAAATCTCCCAAAATATTCTTTTCTTTGATTTTTCCAAAAACCTAAAAACAAATAAGATGAATTCTTTTTGGCTCAACACTCTTTTAAAAACTTTTAAAACAATAGAGAAAGTCTGAAAATTTTGTCTCTAAAAACCTTGGCCAAAAACCCAAAGAGATGGGGTTTTTATAGGCCCATCAGAAAACTAGCCGTTAGAGCTGAGCTGGCAGCTCTGACAGGCAATGGTCGACCGGCCCGGTCGACCGCCAACGGTCGAAAATATGACCGTTGGGCAACTGCGGTCGACCGGCCCAGTCGACCGAAACAAACAGAGAGCACTGTAAGTGCCCCGGTCGACCGGAGCGGTCGACCGGAGCGGTCGACCGTCCCAGTGCCTCCAAACGTGCACAGATTTGTGCACGTCGGTCGACCGGCCCGGTCGACCGTCTTCACCCAAGTCGACTAGGTTAGGTTGACTAGTCGACTGATTGAAGCCTGGAACAGAAATCTGAGACAGAAAAACACTGTAAAATATTTTTCTAAAAATCTTTTAACACTTCTAAAAATCACCAAAAATAGTTTTATCATTTTATATGGAAATACAAACTTGTGATAAAAATTTCAAGACATATATCAATCATATAAATTCATTTTGAGCCTTGTAAAGTTTATCAAAAACCAACACTTGTATTTTTATCAAACTTAATTTTTCAATACATGAATAGGATAGTCAAAATAAGTTTGTCTAGCAAGTTAAAGCATGTATGTATAACTAGAATACATCTACTATACATATAAAACATGTAAACTTGTTTTGATCTACTATTCATGAAAATCAAATCCAAACATAAAACTTTTTGTGTGTTGTGCACTTGAGCATATCAACTATACTAAGCTTTACAAATGGATCTAAAACACACTATCTAAACTATGGATACCTAAGTCTTCTTGACGATCTTCATCTTCAAGTAGACTTGCTCCAAAACTCCATCCATGGGCTAGGCAATGTGTGATCTTGACGCTTTGGCCCTGGAATCATCATGAAAAGCTTCTAAACACCTTGTTGAAGCTAATCACCAACTAATATCTTGGTTAATGATCTGAAACTTAAACAACACAAGATTATTAGTAAACATAACTACATGAGTTAATCATCATCAAAACTAGAGTGGAAGGCCTTTGGGCCAACAATCTCCCCTTTTTGATGATGACAAAACTCATGGAGTTATATATGCATGGATTAAAGTTAAGCTTCAAAGAAGCTCCCCCTTAACTCATGCATAGACATAAATAATAAGATATAAAAATGAAGCACATGAATATGTATGCAAGTATGGAGATAAAACATGCAACAAGCATAAATCAAAATCTTTTTCTCCTATTTGTAATACAAGAACATATATGCATAAATAACAAGGAAGACAAATACTTCTCCCCCTTAAGCAATGAAAACATGCATATAAACTCAAATACTTCTCCCCTTTTTGTCAATCATCAACAAAGGGTTCAAAGTAAAATCAAATCAAACAAATTTTCTCCCCTTTTTGTCAAACAAAAAGATCAAGAAGGGGTTAAACAATCCAAACAATAAAATCAAGAAGGGGTAAAATCTTTCTCCTCTTTTAAGTTAATTAAAACAATAAAACAATGTTCTCCCCCTTTTGTCTAAAACAAAAACAAGGTCAATAAGGGGTGACTATAAACAACATGATATCAATAGATAAATATGTCAATGAAGCATCTTGATATCAATTGAAATTAAACATAATAAATTTTGAATGTCTAAACAAAATTTTGATACCATTGTAAATAATTTTCATATTAAACATATGATACCAATATGAAATTTTCAATCATAAAGTAAGGGAGTGGGAAACAAATACCAATTGAAAGAATCACCAATTGAAAGACAAAATTAAATTTTCTCCCCCTTTATGAAATACCAACTAAAAAGATGCATGGGCTTGATACCAATTTAAAAGTAATCAATTGAAATAAAATTGAAGCTCAAGCACTAGCATAAACAAGATTTTGTGAAAAATTTATATCTTAAGCACAAATAAAACAAGTATATGTGTATGAAATAGAATGAGTACCAATCACCAATAGATGATACCAATTGAAAATATACATACACAATAAACATATGAGTATACACAAGGTCAAAATGATACCAATTGAAAGAGTTCAATGATACCAATTGACATAACAATAAAAGCATGGTATAACTTATATAATCTAATCCTCCCAATCATGATCAAGTTTAAAATGATTTTCATAGTAAAGCATACATGAACATGATCTCCCATCCATCCGCCCATGGGATGGTCGGGGTTTTCAAAAATAGATTTGAAAATGTAGTTTTGTTTGAAAATCACTACCAAATTGAAGAATACGAACTAGTGAAAATGAAAAACTTGTTAACTAGTGCGAAATCCTTCAAGGAAGGAATAAACTAAAAATAAATTTCATGAAACATGAAATTCACATGATAATCAACACTCTAATTCAATTAGGCATAAATATGACTCATGAATACAAAACATGAGCAAGCAATAAATGTGAGTGTACAAATAAAGTGTGAATATCATAATCATGAAAATATTCAATAAGCTCAATTATTCCTTAAACATTGAAAACACGAAAATCATCAAAACTTATTTAATCTTCATGGCATATGTATGTCAAGTACAAATAAAATATACATACATATCCAAAACACAACGAGTCCACTATTTATATATGCATGAAGGCACGGGCTCAAAAGGATACATATATCTCATAGTTTGGACAAGATAGACATATACATGAAGTTAAACAATTAAACACAAAATCAAGAAAAGCTAAATCTTCACCAAAACACATTTCATTTCAAGGTATATGTATGAATTGTCAACACAATAAGTATACATACATATCCCTAAACACAATTGAGTCCATATATAGATTTGCATGAAAGGCAAATGACTCAAGGGGTATACATGTATATCTTAAAGTTTGGCAAAATACACATATACATGAATTGAAAACTTATACACATAAAACAAATCAAAAAATGGAATACAAGTTTGAAATGTATGAATCATCAAAACTAGACTATACTAGCACATCTAATGGGTTCAAAAAAGCAATCAAGCTCAAACATATATAAATTTATTTGTGGCCCACTATATGCACAAGTATATAACTAGTCTTAATGAAAACTAACATCTAAACATGTAATCAACACATGAAGTATCAAAACACAATATAAAAATCATTATGATAAAACTAAAACATGATTACTATGTAAATTCACATGTATTAGATTCATGATGTACATTATAGCTTAAACAAAGGTGAGAACACTAAGTATGGGTTCATATAAGCATGTGTGTCTCAAATACTATATATGTATGTCAAGGATCTAATAATCATGGCATTTACATACTAATCCATAGACAATGAAACATGCTAAAAAACATCAATATGAAAGCATGTAAACAATAATAAGGAGTTAAGAATTGTTACCAAACCTAGAAGGCAACTCTCCTTGTCTCCAAAACATGGTGGTCCTCTCCACCAAACCTTCCCTTGAAAGTGATGCATCCAAATAATCTCCTTTAAGTACGGAATGCATCCACTCCAAGGTGCCTTACTCTCACGTCATGTGAGAGCCACACCTACATCAAAAATAATAGGAGGGGTGGTCTTTGGTACCCATATCTTATTGGGTCCATGGGGGTTAGTACCTTCTCTAACCCAAACAAACTTCTTTGCTAAATTCTCAACATGTAAACGATCATAGCAAAATTTAGCAAGATGGCCTTTTCGGCCACAATGTGTACATGTGTACACATGAGCATACATGTGTTGATGGTGTCCATGTGGAGCATGTGTATGCCGTGGAGGGTGTGCATGCATAAAAGTTGGAGCTTGTTTCTTACGAACCAAGGTTTCCAAGCGTGAGTGGTTCATGGCACATTGGCTCATAGTGGAGCCCAAACAATCTACTCTCTTCTTTAACATACAAATATCATCATTGATCCTAGAAGAAGAGGTACATGCATTAGGTAGACTAGATGAAGAAACTACACTAGCATGGCAAACATGTGCATCCATCTTATTTTGCAAAACAATATTTTTCTTTAAACACTCATCTAAATCATTTGAGATGGAAATAATTTGTTTTTCAAAGCAACATTCTTTTTAAAACAAAATCAATTTTAGAAGACAAGTTTTCATTTTTCTTCAAAAGTGTTTCACAATCATTTTTAGATTTTAAAAATTTATTTTCTTTTAATGCAAGTTCTAATTGAGATCTCAATGAATCCCTTTCATTATAAACCTCAACCTTCTCTTGCAAAACACAATCAAGTCTAGAATGCAAACTTTTATTTTCTTTTTCAATTTCTAGACTTTTCTTTTTCAACAAATTATATTTTTCAATTAATTTTTCACATACAATAGATAGTTCTTCATTCAAAGCATGGGGATCAACATAATCATTTGAAGAACTAGCACAATCATCATTATCTAAGTGGGGTTCCGAATGTACCTCAAGGGAGTCATTCCCTTGGACCATGAAGCATTGTGACTCGGACTCTCCACTAGATTCCTCTTCTTGGATTTGCACTTGAAGCTCGGAGGTGGTGGTGGTTGTTGTCAATTTGTTCCACACTGCAAAGGCGGAATCAATGTTAGAAACACACATAAGATAATCTTTAGGTAATGTGCTTCTAATGGCCTCTAGGGCTTGTGCATTGGCCCCTATATGATTGCTATCACTAAGGAAGGATTCCTTGGTAATGGCAAGGTAAACTTTATGACCTAGGGTTTGTAAATAAACGGTCATCCTAATCTTCCAAACATGAATGTTGGAAGGGTCAAACATAGGTGGGGTCATGAAGGCCATGGTAAACTATATGTGTGCAAACAAGTAAATGTAGATTAGCAACCAAATGGATCTTACTCCTAGGATGTTAAGCCTAATATCAGGAGCACTAGCTCTGATACCAATTAAAAGGGAACACCTAGAGGGGGGTGAATAGGTGTTAGTGCTAATCTAAAACTAAATGCAAAACTAAGTGCGCTAAATGCGGAAGCTAATGCAAATCTTGCACAAACTTAATACAACTCAACAAGTGTAGCCGAATTCCCTGTGAAGGCTCTGGACTAACTCCTCTTGATTCCCCTTTGATGGGTTGAGGTGCTATGTGAAGCTCTTGTTGTTTAAGTATAAGTTAGGCACACACACAAGCAAGCCAAGCAAATAAGGATGAATAGCAATAAGAATATATGCAAGGCAACACAAGCAAATAGATATGTATGATATGAATTATGCTCAACACAAGCAAATATGATATGATGTTATGTATGATGCTTTGCACAAATGTAAAGAGAGAGAGTTTAGAGACAAGTGGATCAAACGCAAACACAATGATATGTTTCGAGGTTCGAGCACCCTTGCTCTACATCCCGCCTACACCACCGTGTAGGATTTCCAATCCACTATACCGTCCACCGAGGACTCCCACCGAGGGAACCTTCACCGAGAAGGATTTTTACAACAATAGAGTACCGAACTCCTCTCTCAAACAACCACCTCACAACCGAGGGGTAGGCCCGTAGCTAATACAACAACCAATCCACCTCACACTTGAGGGATACAAACCAACAACCAACTCCACCTCACCAAGAGGGAGTAACACCAATCTCCACCTCACAATAGAGGGAGCAAACCAACAACCCAAATCACAACCTCAACCTCTACCAAAGAGGGAGCAACCAAGAAATCAAGGGTTTACAATAAGTGGTCTCTTTCAACCACAAACCTCTTTCCTTTTTCTTTTTTCACAAAATAAATGATCCTAATAGATTAGGATAGAAGATAGCTCAAGTGTAGAAAACTAGGTGTTTGGAAAACAAGCAACAAAGAAAAACACTTGGGAAAATTCTTGCAAAAGATATAGAATGAAAACCAAGACAAATCTCCCAAAATATTCTTTTCTTTGATTTTTCCAAAAACCTAAAAACAAATAAGATGAATTCTTTTTGGCTCAAAACTCTTTTAAAAACTCTTTTAAAACAATAGAGAAAGTCTGAAAATTTTGTCTCTAAAAACCTTGGCCAAAAACCCAAAGAGATGGGGTTTTATAGGCCCATCAGAAAACTAGCCGTTAGAGCTGAGCTGGCAGCTCTGATAGGCAACGGTCGACCGGCCCGATCGACCGCCAACGGTCGGAAATATGACCGTTGGGCAACTGCGGTTGACCGGCCCGGTCGACCGAAACAAAAAGAGAGCACTGTAAGTGCCCCGGTCGACCGGAGCGGTCGACCGTCCCAGTGCCTCCAAACGTGCACAGATTTGTGCACGTCGGTCGACCGGCCCGGTCGACCGTCTTCACCCAAGTCGACTAGGTCAGGTTGACTAGTCGACTGATTGAAGCCTGGAACAGAAATCTGAGACAGAAAAACACTGTAAAATATTTTTCTAAAAATCTTTAACACTTCTAAAAATCACCAAAAATAGTTTTATCATTTTATATGGAAACACAAACTTGTGATAAAAATTTCAAGACATATATCAATCATATAAATTCATTTTTGAGTCTTGTAAAGTTTATCAAAAACCAACACTTGTATTTTTATCAAACTTGATTTTTCAATACATGAATAGGATAGTCAAAATAAGTTTGTCTAGCAAGTTAAAGCATGTATGTATAACTAGAATACATCTAGTATACATATAAAACATGTAAACTTGTTTTGATCTACTATTCATGAAAACCAAATCCAAAACATAAAACTTTTTTGTGTGTTGTGCACTTGAGCATATCAACTATACTAAGCTTTAAAAATGGATCTAAAACACACTATCTAAACTATGGATACCTAAGTCTTCTTGACGATCTTTATCTTCAAGTAGACTTGCTCCAAAACTCCATCCATGGGCTAGGCAATGTGTGATCTTGACGCTTTGCCCTGGAATCATCATGAAAAGCTTCTAAACACCTTGTTGAAGCTAATCACCAACTAATATCTTGGTTAATGATCTGAAACTTAAACAACACAAGATTATTAGTAAACATAACTACATGAGTTAATCATCATCAAAACTAGAGTGGAAGGCCTTTGGGCCAACAAGTATAATTGACCGTAACCCAGTACAGTTCTATTGTTCATCGTATACACGGTTACTGTTACTGTTACTGTTACTGATATTGTTCACCGTGGTATACGATTACTGATTGACTGTTACTGTACTGTTATCGTTACTGTCACCTTTTCGCCCCAGTATTCTAGCTAATATGGACATTGATTGATTTTAACTGATTTGAAAAAATAATGTAAATTGAACAACTTACACTGGGATTGGGGAAATTGATGGAGGAGACAGTGTCTGTATTTGAGTGGACCTAGGATACAGGTTGCGCAGCTGACTGAGGGTTCCACTGCAGGGTTCCTGGGGGATGACTGACATCCCATCTGTACTGTTACTGTTCCACTGTTTTCACAGTGAGATTACTGTTACTGTTATTGTTACTGAGTACCTAGCGGTACGGCCTGGTTCAGCGCCAGGAAACTGAGGCCGTGGTCCCGGGTATGTACGGGACCCACCTAAAGCATGGACAAAGTCTCTTCCACTAATTTCAATAACTTAGGACCCTGATTGACGCGTGTAGTAGGCGTAGTATGGGATGCGTCTATTACAGGTGGCAATTGGTGTTCGTTGACATAATAAATAATAATGAACTGTTAATGTATTGTGACTGACATTAATCACCTGACTGTACATTTATATCACTGTGATAGACATATAACTATAACCATGACCGGATTGTATAACAACTAGTGACATGCTAGGTTACACACCATAACGTCAGTTGTTGTTTACAGTTATGTTAGCTGCCTTGTTCTACATACATGTTGTTATTTAGTGTTTAACATGTTATTTAGTGCTTTCAGTTATCTGTTATTATTATTTATGCACTGTTTATCTACACGAGCTTTTCCCTTTACACACGCACTCACCAGGTCGCGTTCTGACGACCCTGGATTTACACGTCCAGATATTGGACGGTTTGTTTATGTTGTGCAGGTGTTCAATGAGACTATACATATTGCGAGGAGCTTGAGTCTCTCTCTGATTCTGGTATTCTCATCTCTCTTATCTTCCTATTATTTCTTGATTCTACCTTTATCGCATTCAGTTGCCATTTTTTTTCCGTTATTCATCTACTATCATTGTGTTAGACTTTATATGTATTATTGCAGTGATTTAGATTCATAGCTTGTTCAGGTTACTTTAAGCTTAGCGTGTATACGTGGGGTATTTTCCTTGCGTATATGCGTCGCCATAACGTCTCCGTATCTTTAGGATCGGGGCGTTACAGAGTGGTATCAGAGCCAGGTTCACAATAAAATCGGACTTGATTCTTACCGGTAACTTGAACGAGCTATAATTACACTGCAATATGCATATACTATCCAATGATATTGACTCCACTTGGGAATTGACTGTCCTCCTTTGAAAATCCACCCCTTTGATCTTTCAATCTCTCTGATTGCATCTATTCTTTCAGAGTAATCTTGATTCCTATTCTCCTTGTCTATTCTATTTTTCTGATCTTGTCTTTTGGGAATAGTTCACTTCATGCTGAAGATGGTAGCAGAGATCAGAGCGCGCAGCGGAATCGTGGTGTCCCAACGAGGCGACGTGGAAGCTTATTTGTTCTTCTTGACCTTGATTCTTTTACCATTCCCTACCTTATTTGAATTTCGAGGACAAATTTTTTATTAAGGTGGGTAGAATGTAATATCCCTATTTTTAAAGTACGGTATTTGGATAAAATATACTGGTATTTTAAATATGTACATGTATTTATTTCATGTAATGTATTGGTATTATTAATATTATTATTTTGGTAAGTAATGTTACTACTAATGTTGGGTCATTATTGTAGTGTTATATTTCCCTTACCCTTGATTCCTATTCATGCCTTATTCCCTTGTATCCTTGTCTAACCTCTCACCCTAGTTTCCTATTACCGTTTAGATTCCATGGCCCATGATCCGTTATCCTCTTTTACATCCATTATCTAAATTCAAACCAAGACCCAACACTTAACCTAATTGGATCCTAATCTAGTACCCTCAAACCCAACACCCATTATCTTATTGGACTCAAGCCTCAACCCGTTAGCATAACTGCTACCCACAAACCCAATAACCCATTCCTAAATAATCTCCCAAATCCTAACTACAAGATCAGATCCTAATCTAAACTAAACCCCCTAAATCTCCACCAAATCCTAAACCTAAACTGATCAATCTTCTCCTCCCTGCTCCCAGCGACACCATCACCATCCAGGCCGAACTTGCATCACCAGCAGCCGCATCTCCTCCCTCTCCATGGCCTAACCCTCCTTCTTGATGGCTGCTCCCTCCTTGCAGCCGACCACACCACCACCACCTTCACCCGAGCCCAGCTGCTCCACCGACGAGCCCCGGATCCCCTCCACGGCATCACGGCAGACCTCCCCTTGCTGCGCCGGATCAGATCTAACAGCGACAGCAGGTGGCAGCAGCTCCTCCTTGCTGCGCCCCAGATCCCATCTCCTGGGCGCTGTCCAGACCAGCAGCATCCCTCCCCTGTTGACAGGCCGAGCACCCAACCAGCACAGCCTGTGTGCGCAGATCCAGCCCCTCGCGCGAGCACCAGGCCAGCCAGCAGGACCCCTGGATCTCTTCCCTGCAGATCAGATTCAGCAGCAGCCCCAGATTCCACCAACAGCAGGCGCAGATCCAGATCCAGCGCAGTTCAGGCGAGCGGCAATTCCAGACCCTTTCGGCGAGCGCGAGATCACCAGCTTGCAGCCAGGCCTTCCCCAGCACCCTGGCTACCCTCCGATGTAGTCCGACAGCGAATGACAGCACCACAGCAACCGTAACGGCGACTCGCCCGACAACGACCAGATTTCCCGATGTGAGTGTCTCTCTCCCTCCTTCTATTTCTCTCTCATAATTATATGCATTTGATTTAATCATGATTCTATTGTGTATATAGAATTAGTGTAGAGTTTGTGTTTATTGATGTGAGAGAGAGAGGATGCATATATGTGTTTGATAGCGTGAGAGATCAGATTTTAGTATGCCCTGTTTCTGTTCTGGCAGAGGTATTAGTCGACTAATACCTGTTACTAGTCGACTAACACCTCTGTTAGTCGACTAACCCAGACCCTAGTCGACTATTATAGCTTCCAGAATATATGTGGCTCTTTGTATCCTCTCTGCTGGTCGACTTGATCAATTGTATAGTCGACTAACAATAGTTATTTGTCGACTAACCCCTTGACCCAGTCGACTAATAGGTTGACCTGAAAGTGGTGTAACTTTCTGTATCTGTAGCAGTCGACTTGCCCTACCCTGTCAGTCGACTTGGCGATGGTGTAGTCGACTTGGCCCACTTGGTTAGTCGACTATACCTTCTCTAGTCGACTTGTATGAAGCCCCTAGTCGACTAATATAGGTCTGTCAGCTCTGTTCTGTTTCTTTATGGATTGTGGACTTCACTCATGGATTATGTAATAATTATTGATGGATGAATGTGACTTCAAGAGATAGATATTGATGGTAACGACTTGATCTAGTAGAACTTAGATGCATGTACATGTTATATTGCGGAGTGTTGGGATACTATGATTAATCTTGATAGGAGTGAATTGTGAAGACTCGGGAGTCAGAGTTGTATGTTAGAGTGAGAGGACTAGTATTGGATATTGTTATTTGTTGGTACACCAATTATTATATCAGATTTCTTATTGTGTATTGACACTAGATGATTATGGAACTATTGAAATCATTTCTTGGTTGTATTGACTTTGGATTGATCTGGACTTATATTATTTATATTGAATGATGATCAGTAGTTAGAAAAGACTTTATTAGTGAGTATTTGAGGACACATCAGATATGACTGGATTAGTTGAGTTGTGACTTAGATTGATCTTGAGTTGGGGTTATCCTGAATCTATATTCCTTATAATGGAACCTGACTTGTATTGAGATGAGATTGACGTTGTGGCATTTGGGATTTGTTTAGATGATATATTGAAGATGTTGAGTACCAAGAGTAGATAGTCTAGACCATAAGTTATTTGAGGATGATTCCCTTACTTTGATATGATTCAGTATGTGTTGACTTGTTATTCATTTATTGGTGATGATTTAAGTGATGATTCATTCTGATATTGATGTGGACTTGTTGTGATGTTAGAAACAGGATTAATTCAATTGGCAGAGATTGAGTTATTGTGATAGTGACCTAGTCGATATCAGTGATCTTGTACTCAGAGTTACCAGATAGCAGTTATTAGTTCATTAGTAGATTTGTTTATCTTTTTGATGATAAGACAGGTGAGAATTAGTTGGATATTAGTGAGCTGAACTTGACTGATTATGCATGATACCTAACTGATAACTTATTATTCAAGTTACTGGGAAAGTATAATTGACCGTAACCCCAGTACAGTTCTATTGTTCATCGTATACACGGTTACTGTTACTGTTACTGTTACTGTTACTGATATTGTTCACCGTGTATACGATTACTGATTGACTGTTACTGTACTGTTATCGTTACTGTCACCTTATCGCCCCAGTATTCTAGCTAATATGGACATTGATTGATTTAACTGATTTGAATAAATAATAATGTAAATTGAACAACTTACACTGGGATTGGGGAAATTGATGGAGGAGACAGCGTCTGTATTTTGGGTGGACCTAGGATACAGGTTGCGCAGCCGACTGAGGGTTCCACTGCAGGGTTCCTGGGGGATGACTGACATCCCATCTGTACTGTTACTGTTCCACTGTTTTCACAGTGAGATTACTGTTACTGTTACTGTTACTGAGTACCTAGCGATACGGCCTGGTTCAGCGCCAGGAACTGAGGCCGTGGTCCCGGGTATGTACGGGACCCACCTAAAGAATGGACAAAGTCTCTTCCACTAATTTCAATAACTTAGGACCCTGATTGACACGTGTAGTAGGCGTAGTATGGGATGCGTGTATTACAGGTGGCAATTGGTGTTCGCTGACATAATAAATAATAATGAACTGTTAATGTATTGTGACTGACATTAATCACCTGACTGTACATTTATATCACTGTGATAGACATATAACTATAACCATGACCAGATTGTATAACAACTAGTGACATGCTAGGTTACACACATTGTTTTAAATATCGGCTGATATACCAGTATATCGGCTGAGATATCGGTATTTTATACAAAACGATACGATAAGTGCAAAAATTTATCGGATATCATTTTTGAACCGATATTGGCCGATATATCGCCACGTGGCCGATATATCGGCCGATATCCGAGATGAAATATCCGATATATCGGCCCTTATAGTTACTTATTTGGATAATAATTATTATTTTTTACTTGAGAGATTGTTTTATTTTATTCTATGTTCATTATGGTATTTCAATGGTGTTTTATATGATGTTTGGATAATAACTTATTTCTTTAATAATGTCTTATATGTATTTACTATTGATATATCAACCGGTATTTAGTACCATATCGCGAGATACCACCGGTATCCGGTACATAATTTTGCCGACCGGTATATCGCCGATATCCGATATTTAAAACACTGGTTACACACCATAACGTCAGTTGTTGTTTACAGTTATGTAGCTGCCTTGTTCTACATACATGTTGTTATTTAGTGTTTAACATGTTATTTAATGCTTTCAGTTATCTGTTATTATTATTTATGCACTGTTTATCTGCACAAGCTTTTCCCTTTACACACGCACTCACCAGGTCGCGTTCTGACGACCCTGGATTTTGCACGTCCAGATATTGGACGGTTTGTTTATGTTGTGCAGGTATTCGATGAGACTATACATATTGCGAGGAGCTTGAGTCTCTCTCTGATTCTGGTATTCTCATCTCTCTTATGTTCCTATTATTTCCTGATTCTACCTTTATCGCATTCAGTTGCATTTTCTTTCCGTTATTCATCTACTATCATTGTGTTAGACTTTATATGTATTATTGCAGTGATTTAGATTCATAGCTTGTTCAGGTTACTTTAGGCTTAGCGTGTATACGTGGGGTATTTTCCTTGCGTATATGCGTCGCCATAACGTCTCCGTATCTTTAGGATCGGGGCGTTACAATGAAGCATCAAAAACAAGATAAAAATCAACATGATAAACTTAAACATGATTATTATGAATATCCACATGTTGTTAGATTTATGATGTACATGATAGCTAATCAAATATGAGAACACAAAATAATAATCCATATTAAAACATGGGTGTCTCAAATACCATACATGTATGTCAAGAATCTAATTAACATGGCATTTTCATACTAATCACTAAACAATGAAACATGCTATAAACAATGATATTAAAAGCATGTAAACAATAAATAGGAGTTAGGAATCGTTACCAAAACCTAGAAGGCAACTCTCCTTGTCTCCAAAATGTTGACACTTAAAAAAGACAAGATTCTCATTGGTCCGAACGATGTCTAAACTTGTTGACATTTACAAAAAACAAGGGACAGACGAGCTGAAGACCAGTTTTCACCCACCTCCAAGGGACAAGGGAGCGGTTTGGACTCCACTGATCCAGCAAGCAGAACAGTGAACCCGGATTGTTTCTAAACAGACCTCAGCAGGTCTAAGATGCTAGCATTTAGCATTGCATTAGCCCAAGGAGATAGCCTCGTTTGAGAGGCTAGCATCATCTAGAGCATCGCCAGGAAGCTAACTGATAGCTTCGCCGAAAAGCCTCTTTTCGGACTTCGCTAAGGATTGCCTCTAGCTCCGCTATGAGCTTCAAAGCGGGCAGCTCCGCTATCAGCCTGCTATGGTCAACCTTTGACCAATCAAAATCTCCTGATGAGATCGGATTCAATCTAATCAAATCCAATCGGGATTCAAATATGGCAGGTGATTGCCGTAATCTCTTGACTCTCTTGAAACGAGTAAGAGGATCAAGGAGAATCTCCTAACAATATGGAAAGGATCAAAACAGATCAACCGACCTGCCAATCCTAGCCTCGCAGTAAGGCTACTTTCCAGATTTAAACAGATTTGATTCAATCTGTTTCCATATCTTCAAGGGACGGTTATACCCTTGCTCTCCCTATAAATAGCCCATCAAGGGTACAAAGAAAAAAAAAAGGAGGGGGGCATACACGCAGACGGACGCAAGAGAGATCGATCGATAAAAAAAAGAAAGAGAAGACTCCACAAGCAGAGGCTTTTTCACGACGCACCGCGCGCTCTCGAATTCAGAGATTTTTAGAGAATTGCTTTCTCTAATCAGGGTGTTGATACCCTAACGTCGTCCTTCCTCTCAAGGAATCTCCGGAACTAGGCGAGAAGGAATTCCTTATCGAAGGCGATTTTGAGAAGCAGCAAGAGGGTTCTACCAACCTTCTGTTCTCTGATTCCCCGAACCAGGCGAGAAGGGAATCTCATCGCTCGCATCGTCAAAGGGACAAAGTGGTCGCGCGCTGACCAGACTCCTATCGGCACATTTTCCCAGAATCTCTGAGGAGATCTACTTGTAATCTTTTGAGAATACTTGTAATTTAGCTCCTCAAACTTTTATTTGTAAGTTTTCCCCCTTTGCAAACATAATGGAAAACAAGATGGCGACTCCGCTGGGGACTGTATTCTCCTCTGCTGAGAATCAAGTGTCGCAATGCGACGAACAGACCTTCGGGTCTATCTCTGAATTCAGAAAAGCCGGTGCAGCTAGATCTTCTCTGGCTAAATCTTCAAGCAAAGTCTCTGCGGAGACGGAAAAGGTTCTCTGCAAACCTGCCGCAGTTCTCTGGCGCAACAAGGAAACATGCCCGCAGCCCAGATCCTGCACTTTTGAGAACCTGGTTATCCAGATCGATCAAGGAAGATTTGAAGAAGTCCTCTCTGGGGGTGGCCTGACGCTTCGAGCACGGAAGCACAGGAAGGTCTTCACGACCAAGGTTTCAAATCAGAAACCAGAGGCAGAATCTTGCCAGCACCCCACAGCCCCGCTTGTGGGTATTCAGGTTCCTTGCGAACCTAGGCGTCCCTGTCAAGGCTGATATGGAAGCCTAAACAGGAGTCTTCAACCAAAGCTCCGGGGTAGTCATGCCGAGACTGCGCCTCTCCCGCGAAGAAAAGGGTAAGATGCCCATCTGCCCTGACGATGCTGCCAGCCATGAAGTCACGACGGCAATCATACCGTCACCTGAATCAAGGGCAGCAAAGCCTCCTGTTAGCCTCGCTCGCACAAGCGAAGCTATTGTACACAACAAATTCACTGGGTTCGCGGCCGCAAGGCTAAGACCGCAGTGTTATCTGAGGTTGATCCCTTCGCAGCAGAATAGCGGGCAAAGCACCACAGCGTGCTCCGCTCCCCAATTCATCAGGCACTAAGCTCGCACCTGTCGGCGAAGCTAGCGCCAAAGTACTATTCAGTACTAATCCCTTCTGCAGGGATAAGAAGAACGGAGCATCATCCCTTGTACGCTCCAGAAAGGCCTCTCCACGGGTTTGTTCAGGCTCTGTTGAGCCTAACCTGCGACAATTCTTGGCAAACAAGTGGGAATTGGAGTCTCTCCAAACCACTTCCCCTTGTTGTCAAAGAGGATGCCGACTTGTGACAATCCATTCAGCCCATTGTCGGCAATATCCAATCAAGGTGGCACCTCCGCACCGTCAATCGGTGTTTGACCGGTTGTCCGCACGTGCCATAAAGACGCATCATGAAAGGAGCGCTTCACGAGGCCCAGCCTTCGCGTCCGTCAACATGACCGGAAGAGGACGAGAGCGACACAGGGAAGGTCATACATCTGATGATACCCCTTTCGGCTCCCCAGATCCAGATTATAGCCCGGGCTTAGGTGAAGTCTTGGTGCGCGAAGAAGGTGTTTTCCGAAACACCAGATCCAGGGTAGCGATACCCTATAATTATGAGCAGCCTTCTTCCTCAAAGGCCCTGATCTCGCCACAGTCCAGGCGATCACCCCAATCATCTGATGGAGAAGATGAAGACAGCGGTATGCCTCTTCAGCAACAGTCAGTTCTGTGCGAACGGACAAAGCATCGGTTAATATGGCCGATAACGCCAATGACGATCTTCGTCAGCGTTTGGAAGCTCAGGAGCAGACCTCTAGAACTCAGCAAGAGGCCCTGGACAATATTCAACAGATGCTCGCTCAGCTCCTCAGCAACCGGAATGATGATACCGGGAGTAATCATGACGAGGAGGGACATCCCAGCAATGATCCGCCCAAGACGGAGAAATCTAAGGGAGGCTCTTCCCTGGATGCCGAAGTCCTTAAAGGCCTTCAAGCTCAAATCGCATCCCTAGCTCATAGGGATGAATTAAAGAAGGTAGGGGCAGTCCGTCCTTATCCGCTGGAGTGGGATTCGGTGCCATATCCGCCAAAGTTCAAACCACCAACGTTGCATACGTATGATGGTAAGAGCTCGCCCAATCAGCACATCTACTATTTCCGGTCCCAGACCGGTAATGTTCTAAGCAACGACGCCATCTTGGCTAGGTTGTTCATCGGCACCTTGAAAGGGGTGGCATTCGACTGGTTACGAAGCCTTCCTCAGGGCTCTATCAACTCCTGGGTCGACCTGGAAACTCGGTCCTCTCTCGCTTCTATGAGGATGACACCGAAGTAACCATGGACAAGCTCCTTTCCACTGTGCAGAGGAAAGGCGAATCTGTCCGTGAATACATTGAGCGGTTCAGAAATCTATCTCTGATGTGCCCAGCAGGGATGCCATTACCTATGCTCTTACAGACATGCAGGCACAACTTCTTGGATCAAGTAGAAGTCCGCATGGGGACTGTCAAAGCCCATACTTGGAAGGAATGGTCGAACAAGCTGAGATAGCCGAGAAATCGGCTAAGAAGTTCGAGCCATCCGCCCCTAGAAGCAAATGGGGCGCGAACAACAAAGGGCGTAGCGATCTCCCGCAGTCTTCCCAAGCTAAAGGGAAGGAAATTATGTCCGTCGAGCTGACCGGGGACATGCAGTCAAAGGCCAAGAAGAGCGGCGTCAACAGCCAAGAGCCCAAGTTTCCTCCGAAGCAGTAATCCTTCAGAGATGATCAGGTGGTCACGATATTCCATCTGCTCCACAAAGGGAACAAAATGAAGCTACCGGATGCTCGGCGTCCCAATGAGATAGGGCGTACAAACGACCCTAAATACTGCCTCTACCACAGGATGATCCACCATCCTACTGACAAGTGCTATGTTCTCAAGGATAGAATTCAAGCTTTGGTCGACGCCGGAGTCTCACATTGAAGACGGAACAGAAGAAAGTCACTGCCAATATGGTGACTCTTGAGTTCGGCACTGCTCAGAAGGTCACAGTTCCCGACGGGACCTATCCAGCCCCCACACCACGGTTGGAAGTCAAGCATTCTTCAACCATAGCTAAAGATGACAAGGGTCTCGTCCCCTTGACATTGGAGACAGGGGAAGTTATGTGGATACACCCTGACCTCGTCCAAGACGTACAGCGGACGTCGAAGGACTCCAGCAAAAAGGGCAAGTCCTGCAATGTCATCTCTGTCCTGCCAGATGATGGTAATCTTACTCGGCTTCCCTCAGCGATTCAGAAGAAGAGAAGCATGCCTGTACAGCGCAGGCAGATGCACCTCAACAGACGGGCACCCGGTCTGGAAAGTCATACTTAAGGCAGTATGACAAGTCTACTGACGAGATACAACAGCAAACGACGTCAATACCAATGCCGACATCCGCTCCAGTTCTGACCAAAGGGAAAGAGAAGCCTAAGGAAGTGCGGTTCGACCATGTGTTGAAGAAACCGCCAGGCCAAGGGTTAGCCACGCCCTTTCGCTTTGATATATTGGCCCACTTAGCCAATATCCCGGCTCGTATCACAATACACGAGCTCCTTCGTCTCTCTAAAGAGACAAGAGAGGCCACTCAGAGATGCGCTGGCCAACTCGGAGTCCTTTCTGACATGCATGCCTGAGGTTCCTGGTGATGAGATGCGGCCTCCTGCTCAGAGTGCCATCACGCACAATCCAAGGTGCCTGCTATTACCTTTACGGCGGAAGATATGCTTCTCAAAGACAACAAGCATGATCGACCTCTGTACTATACCGGATATATCGGTTCAACATGCATTGAAAGAGTACAAGTAGATCCGGGGTCTGCACTCAGCATCATCCCAAAAGGCTCCTCTATTTCCTCGGCATACCATTGTATAGGTTGTCCGCAACCACCACTACAATATATGGTTTCAACGCCGGGAGCAGCCATCGCTTGGAAAGATTCGGCTCCGCTGCAGAATCGGAAGCTTGAAGTCAGAAGTGACGTGCTATGTCATTGATGCTGACACATCATACAACCTGCTACTGGGACGATCATGGATCCATGCCAACTGGATCGTTCCTTCCACTCTCCATCAGTGCTTCAAGTATGTTGAGGATGATGCGACAGTATGAACTGTCTTCGCTGAGAAGCAACCCTTCAAGGGGTGGAAAACTACTTCACTGATGCTCTCCTATATCAAGAGGCTAGTGGAACGCCGGGAGAACCATTGCCAGACGATGATGAAAATGGCAATGAGGCGGATTCGGAATCCGAAACGGGCATGCCAGCCATTCTGATTGGCGAGCCAATTGTAGCATGCTTAATGATCCCCGATGTAAGATCCCTCCTGAGGAGGAAGGCGAATGGATAATTAATGATAATATTTCTTTTGATTATCCTGCGATCATCGAGTCGATTAAATCCATGATGGATGGCTCTCTTCATATGCCCGTACATGAGCCGAGTGTGGCTAGCACATCTGTGGAAGCCGTAGAAGGGGCCACGCTGGTAGTCCCTCCGTCCAAGCAAGGTCAGGCGCCGATAATCTTCGGCAGAGCCCGGCCAGGGAGATTCTCAACCACAGACTCAAGCTCAGAGTCAGATGCTCCACAGTTCTTTCATTACGCGCCATCAGCACGCCATATTATGAAGAAGATGGGTTACAACCTGAAGCAGGGAGCGGGCCTAAACTTCGAAAAGGAAGACGCGGCCTGATGCGTAACTCCGTCCAAGAGGGAAACCTGCAAATTACTACGATAGTACACTCAGGGGGTTAGGGTATGTCACACCCACATCATCAACAACAGTTCAGGTCAAAGGCGATGGATCGATCCCATCACAGTCGGCCTCATCCTCCGAATGGGATTCTGATGTCAGCATAGGAGGGATATTCGAAAGCCTCATGACTTCAAGCAGTCAGTTGGAACCCGCAGAGGTTCCCGATGAGGAATCATGGGCCCAGCAATTGAGCCTTCAATGGGAAAAGCGGTTTGAGCTGTGCGAGCCACCTACCGAAGACAAGGTGATCCAGGTCAACTTGGGCAGTCAAGATCATCCCAAACCGATTTTCATAAGTGAAAGCCTATCACTTATCGAAAAGGAAGAATTGATAATGCTCGTAAAAGAGTATATAGATGTCTTCGCCTGGAGCTATGAAGACATGCCTGGACTTGATCCACAGGTCGCTATGCACCGTCTAAACATCAAGCCCGACGTTAAGCCAGTCAAGCAGCAACAACGTCGGTTCCGCCCAAACATCATGGAGGCTATTGAAGCCGAAGTTCATAAGCTCATTGCTTGTGGCTTCATCCTGGAGGAACAACATCCAGATTGGGTGGCTAACATAGTCCCCGTCCTCAAGAAGAATGGGAAAATACGGATCTGCATCGACTACCGTGATCTCAATACGGCCTGTCCCAAGGATGAATTCCCACTGCCGATCACTGACGTCATGATCGACAACACATGCGGGTTCGAAAGGATGTCTTTCATGGACGGCTTCTCAGGGTACAACCAGATCAAGACGTATCCTGATGACGAGAAGCATACTTCTTTCCGAACGCCATTGGGGGTATACTGCTACATTGTAATGCCCTTCGGACTGAAGAACGCCGGAACAACGTACCAGCGGGCGATGAGCATGATCTTCCGCGACCATCTCCGAAAGACGGTGGAATGCTATGTTGACGACATTGCCGTGAAAGCCGCAGCAAAGATGAACATCTTCGCGATCTGAGAACGATGTTCGACATAATGCGGGCTCATCAGCTGAAAATGAACCCGACAAAATCCTTCTTGGGAGTGTCCAGCGGCAAATTCCTTGGGTTCATTGTCACATCAAAAGGGATCCATCTGGACCCAGACAAAGTCAAAGCCATACAGGACATGCATCCACCGAGGAACCTCAAAGAGCTCCGAGGCTTGCAAGGCAGATTAGCCTACATCAGAAGATTCATAGCAAAATCTTTCGGGCCGTTGCCAGCCCTTTACCCGTCTCATGAAAAAGGGTACTGCCTTCATATGGGACCAAGCCTGTCAAGAAGCTTATGAAGACATTAAGAGGTATCTCACAAAACCTCCGGTCTTAGTGGCCCTACGTCAGGGAAACCATTCTTGCTTTATGTAAAAGCTCTGGACTATTCCCTCGGTGCCCTCCTCGCTCAGAAGGACGAATGGCCATGAGCAGGCCATTTATTATCTGAGCAGGACTCTCATAGGAGCGGAATCTCGCTACAATCCTATTGAGAAAGAGTGTTTAGCTCTCGTCTTCGTGTCCGAAGACACGACATTATTTGGTTGGCCAAACCATACATGTCATCTCCAGGGTGAACCCTTTACGTCTTCTCATGATGAAGCCAGGGTCGCTGAATTCAAGGTTGGCTAAATGGGCACTTCTGTTGTCTCAATACGACAGACCTTTACTCCTCAGAAGGCAGTTAAAGGCCAGGCCCTTGCAGAGTTCTTAGCTGCTCATCCAGTTCCAGAACATTCAAAACTTCACGAAGACATCCCTGATGAAGTCTTCGAGTCTAATGCAACCTCAGCAGAGGAAGTGTGGCAGATGTTCTTCGACGGAGCATCGCGGATGGGCCACAAAGGGAAGATTATTGCCGGAGTGGGGGTTGTGCTCATCTCCCCACAGGATCATATCCTTCCCAGAGCATTCTCCTTGACAGAATCATGCTCTAATAATGTAGCGGATATAATGCTGCTGCTCATTGGCCTCCAGCTCGCCCGGGGAATGGGGGTACGCTACCTCGAAGCTTACGGCGATTCAAAGCTGGTCATCAGTCAAGTCAAAGGCCAATATGAAGTCCGCCATGAGGACTTGGTGCCTTATTATCATACAGCCATCGAATTGGCTAGCTTATTTGAAGGCTTCTACATCGGGCATGTGTCCCGATCCCAAAATACCAAGGCGGATGCTCTCGCTGCATTAGCGACAACGCTAGCCTTACCGGCCGACACCGAGTATCACCTCACAGTCGCAACCCGGCATCTCGTATGTTCCAAGCATATGCTAAGGATCCAAGAGGTCCATAATACCTCCGTGGGTCTTGAGCCGAGGGATTGGCGCTTCCCTCTCATTGACTACGCTCTGCACGGTCTGATCCAGACGATCCCAAAGAAGCGGACGTCCATCAGACGAAGGTCGCTCCGTTTCCACTATGATCCTACTTCGAAGACACTCTACCGTCGTTCATATGACGGTGTCCTCCTCCGTTGTCTCTCTCATTCAGAGGCACAGGAAGTGCTTAAAGAAGCACATGATGGCATTTGCGGAGCTCACCAGCCGGGTCCAAAGCTTTAAGACAGGCTGCACAGACTTGGGTACTACTGGCCGACCATGATGGCCGATGCCACCCAATATGCACGAAGGTGCAAGGCGTGCCAGGTCCATGCAGACTTCATACACCAACCTTCGGAATTGCTCCACCCTACTGCTGCTTCATGGCCATTTGAAGCATGGGGAATCGATGTCGTAGGGCCAATCAGTCCCTCTTCAGCAAAAGGTCACGGTTTATCCTGGCAATAACCGATTACTTCTCAAAATGGGCAGAGGCCACACCGTTGGCCGAAGTTTAAAACCTCCAATCTGGTTAGCTTCATCAAACACCATGTCATCCATCGATTTGGTGTACCCAGACGGATCATCCATGACAATGGTCCCCAATTCGTAAGCCAAGGGTTCTATCGGTTCTGCGATAAATACCGAATTCAGAATGTGGCTTCAACCGCCTACAATCCTGCCGCCAACGGCTTGGCAGAGGCATTTAACAAGACAATCATCAAGCTGCTCAAGAAGTTTGTCTCCTCGAACAAGCGAGATTGGGACGAAAAGCTCGGTGAATGCCTTTGGGCCTACCGGACTACGGTTCGGACACCGACAGGCAATACGCCTTTCTCCCTGGTATATGGGTGCGAAGCGGTCATCCCATTGGAAATCCAGGTGCCATCATTGCGGGTAGCCTTGACTACTAAGATGACATCAGAAGACAATGATCGCTTGCGTCTTCAAGAGCTCGAAGCCCTGGACGAGAAGCGGCTACAAGCTCAGCAACACATCGAGCTATATCAGGCTCGGATGTCAAAAGCCTTCAATAAGAAGGTCAAGCAGAGAGTCTTCCAGAAAGGAGACCTGGTCTTAGCCGTCAGACGACCGATGATTATGACGCACAAGACCAAAGGCAAATTTCAACCTAAATGGGAAGGACCGTTTGTGATAGAGACAGTCTATTCAAACGGAGCATACCGCCTTACAACTGCAGATGGCGACCTCCTCATGATGCCGATCAATGGCAAATTCTTAAAGAAGTATTATCCTTAATCAAGGATCTTGCTCTCGATCATGTTAACATTACACCTCTGATCGAGATCCGCGCGTCCGGAATACGCACAAAGAGAGCCTCTCTCTTTCTCCAAGCATATCAAACCTGTTGGTAGCTGGGGGTTTGCTTAAAATCCCAAGGGACCTGCTCCCACTTGATTCCCTCTCCAGAGTCACTTACCAATTCTCATCCATAGAATGGTAAGACACATATATTCCGCTGTTACGTTAACATTAAACCTATGACAGCAGTCTCATTTCTCCTCATGAGAGCGAGACCTCCAAAGTCACTACCAATTCTCATCCATAGAATGGTAGGACCATACATATTCCGCTGTTACGTTAACATTAAACCTATGACAGTGATTCCCTCGTTTCTCCCCGCGAAAACGAGACTTTTCCCAAACTCCATTGCAATTTTGAGCTTAGTGGCGTCTCAATTTGTTACGTCATTGCAACCTCTGAACCAGCAGACAGCTAAGTCTCAATCTCGAGTCCTGTTGACATTTACAAAAGACAGGTCTCGATACTCGTTGACATTTACAAAAGACGAGTATCACCTATTTTGAGCTTGGTGGCTTCTCAACCAGTTACGTCATTGCGACCTCTGAACTGGCAGATAGCCAAGTCTCATCTACCATTGAGCTTAGTGGCGTCTCAATTGGTTACGTCATTGCGACCTCTGAACCAGCAGACAGCTAAGTCTCAATCTCGAGTCCTGTGACATTTACAAAAGACAGGTCTCGATACTCGTTGACATTTACAAAAGACGAGTATCACTATTTTGAGCTGGTGGCTTCTCAACCAGTTACGTCATTGCGACCTCTGAACCGGCAGATAGCCAAGTCTCATCTACCATTGAGCTTAGTGGCGTCTCAATTGGTTACGTCATTGCGACCTCTGAACCAGCAGACAGCTAAGTCTCAATCCCGAGTCCTGTTGACATTTACAAAAGACAGGTCTCGATACTCGTTGACATTTACAAAAGACGAGTATCACCTATTTCGAAGCTTGGTGGCTTCTCAACCAGTTACGTCATTGCGACCTCTGAACTGGCAGATAGCCAAGTTTCATCTATCATTGAGCTTAGTGGCGTCTCAATTGGTTACGTCATCGCGACCTCTGAACCAGCAGACAGCTAAGTCTTAATCTCGATGCTTGCTGACATTTACAAAAGGCAAGTATCTCCCCTTTTAGCCCCGCAAAGGGCTGACCTCGAGAACTGGCAACATCTCATTGGTTATGTCATTGCGACCTCTGAACCAACAGACAGTCATGTCTCATTATCCAAACAGAAGACGACAAAAGAAAGAATTTTTATTAATTCCAAAAGGGATGGGATACATGGAGGAGCCTATAGGCGTACATGATAAGATCGGATCCGATCTCGAGCGAAGCTAACCTCGTCCTCCTGTCATCAGCAGCCTGGGCCAGCGCCTGTGATCTTAGCTCAGCCTCATCGAAGTCCACCGCCTGAGCCAGACGAGCCTCGACCTCCGCCAAAGTCGCCCTCTGTGATGACTTCCGCTCCGCCAGTTCCTCACTTCGAGCCCTGAGCTGCTTAAGCCGCGCAGGACTCTTCATGACGCATCTGTGTAGCCTTGGATAAGAGGAGATTTGCCTTCCGGATCATCTCTTCAGCCTCTTAACCTTATCTTCAGCATCAAGAAGAGCACTGTTGGAAGCGTCAATTGCACTCCCAACCTCTGCTTCCTCTGTCTCCAAGGACCTCAAGTCAGAGGAGATAGCCTCAGCAGCCTCTTGAGCGGCGAGCTGAGCCTCGCGCCTCTGGGCGACAAGACGTGTGAGCCGTTCATCAGCCAAAGACGCTGCGTCGGAACGATGGAAATGGCGCCATTCCTCCACGTCCTTCTCAAGGTCATCTACCAGGAGCTCTAGAGCAGCAGCTTGATGGTACCCCTCAAAGTCCCGGATACACTCAATACCACGGGAGAGGACCATCTTCAGCTTCGAAAATGGCACAGGCGAGCCCTTCAAAACTAGACCGATAGTCTGCTCCAAACTGTTATAGAAGCTGTCGACCAGATTACCGATGAAGTCATTCTCAGCTTCATCAACCCTTGAGACAACCTCGGAGCAATCTACCAACCTAGTCGACACCGCCGCAGAAGAAGAAGCTGGGAACATTGACAGCAGCAGGGCAAGCCAAAGGTGACCTCGGCGGAGTCCTCAGCGACACCAGCACGCCAGCCACCGGGAGGAAGACTGGCAACCACCTCCTGAACAGCAGGCTCGACAATCAAAGTCGGGGAACTAGGGTCCGCGATCACCCTCAGCCCCGCACTGGGCAAAATTGCCGGCACCTCACTCGGTGATGTGATTGGGGGTGAGGATACCTCCGGGACTGCCGTCTCCACAACCCCCGACCTCTCAGTTGTCATGGGCTGATAAGAGGGGAGTCGCCCATACAGCGCGTCAAACACAGCAGCATCCGCGGCGGTCGAAGCACTCGACTCGCCCTCTAACCTCTTAGGAGGGCCCTCCGCTTCCTTCGAGTCGACGCATCTTGAGGCCGAACACCTGCAACAAAGCCATGGTAAAAAGCGGATGCAGTAAACAAGAGGAGATCAAAAGGTCATCATTTTACCAAAGGCTGATGTTACTTCGTCAGCCTCATCAGTCTCTAGGGGTTCCATCGCGAAGTTCTTGCCAGAATCAACGCGGATAGCCGACCTGCTCGCCGATTCCTCCGCAGACCACCCGGTAGAGCTGGATGCCATAGGACTTCCTTTAGAAGTCCCAGCGCCCGACGGGCCAATGTCGGCCGCATCACCTCCAGATTCCTTCGAGCGAGTAAAGGAACCAGCAGCAGCTCCATAAGCAAATAGAGGATCATACTGGTCCCCTTGCTCCCCTTGCTCCTCAGCTCCTGCAACAAAAGCAAATGATGAGTTATTTAAGTGCGCTGAAGGCATATTAGATGGGGGCCAATCTTACCAGTAGTCGGTTCAGCAACCGACGGCTCAGCCACTAATGGAGCAGCAGAAGGAGGCGCAGCAGAGGGCTCACCCTCTACCACGATGGTAGGAGTCTGGCGACGGGGCCTCTTCGCCGACGACTTCCTACGGGATCCACTCCCACGCTTCCTTTTGAAGTGGACATCAGAGTCCTCTTCTCCACTCCTCCACATGTTGTGAGGGAGCTGTCCCCACTACACCAGACCGGCTTCACGAATATCAGCTTCGTGGGCATCAGCCCTTGTCTCTGCCTCGAAATAAGGGCTCCCCGCATCAGAAGCCCCGCTGTCATCTACAGCGATGAACTCCTCTATGCCAGGAACACGGACTCGTTTGCCCTCCATCTTATCAGAAGCCTTCTGCCTCATCCGATGAGAAATTAACTTCACACCCGAACGGTTGGCATTAAACCTAGCAGGTGTGGATTCGAAAGCCGCATACCATTGGCAGAAAACACAGGGTCGTCCAAAGGCCGGGATCCCTCGGCGGCGTGCGTAGCCACGCTCCAGTGTCATCCGCGGTAAAAAACCGCCAAGCACGAGCCCCATCAATGAGGCTCCCCATGAAAGCAGGTCCGGATTGGGGTTGCCCACATACAAACTGTCATACCCAAATTGGCGGGCAAACCGGCTCGGGACGTAGGGCTCAGGTAGCAGGTATCCCCACTCCTGTACAGCAAATGCGAGGGCCGGATACAGACCAGCCACTCGAAAACACCCCGACTCATGGGAGACCGACCTGACTCCACATCATGGAATTCCTCGTTGTACCCTGCACCCCGCAGGCGAGGAAAACAACGGAACAGGCTATAAGCGTCATAACGACGCACTAACTTACGGGCCTCGGCCACATAAGTTTTCTGCCACGAACGGCCTTCAAAGCGACAGAGAAGCGCCGTTTGAACACCCTGCGGAGGGTCTTCCCCAGCTCCAATCAAACTAGGGCAGTGCAAGGCGAACCACGCCATCAAGTAGGTGTACGGTAAACCTACCCTAGGATTGGGTCCATCACAAGGCAGGACGGCACCCTTCCCCGCCTTGACGCCATTGGCCTGCAGAAAGCCTCCGTCAATGCACGAAGGCCCCTCTGAATACAACACACCATGGCAGGGAGAAGACCCAGACGGTGGCCATGAACCAAGCGGGACGGCAGGCAGCAGCACAGTCGGATGGACGATGTCACCCGAAGAAGAAGGCACGACACATTTCTTTAACCAGATGGTTAAGAAGCCGGCCAGCAACGCCTTGCGAGACATAGGCCGACGGGCCTGATGGTGAAAGCTCCGAAGAACATCACCCTTCCCGAGAGGACCATCATCTTCTGCCACGACGATGTCCTTTTCAGCATGCACCTCCATCCTTGCCAAGATGTCTTCTTCAGCAACTCCGCAATGAGCTGCCTCAGGTGCACTAGTCATATCCGGGAACAAGTAGTTCCCCCAGCTCTTCAAGCTCTTCGAGCTACCTTGCCACCGGTGGGTGCTGGAGCAAATGTGAGCAAAATGTGCAAATGGCACATCAATTCCCGGTATGTCTCGAGCAGAGCAGGCTCCTGCTTCTCCAGAATAGCCAGCTCCGCCTCACAGGAAAGTACTCTTCGTATGGAAGAGACCCGAAGGGCAAAGCAGAGATCTCCCGCATCTCGTGCAGGGCCATACCCAACTCACCAACTGGGGTGAAGAAAGTCCCCGAGGCCGGGCAATACAACTCAAGGATGGCGTAGAAGCACGCCACCTTCATCTCGATGCCGTAGCAGGTCGCCCTGACGGCCTCATGGAGGTTTAACCTCTCTAAGTCCCTCAAAATGGGTTGAGGATATAGTTGGTCAACTCCGCCCACCACGATCTAGGAGGGTGGACCCAACCGGGAGTCCTGAAATCGGGTGGCGGGGTAGTTCCCGTCAACTTCGCAGAACTGAGTGCCAAAGGTCGGCGCCGCAGCTGGGTTCTCTCCTACTGGAAGGTCCCGCGATACTTCCCAGGGTATAGCCCATTATGCTACGAGGATGGCCCGCCCTCGAGTAGCCGGACTGGAATGTCAACCTCCCGACACTTACAGACTCGGCGTTTAGGCTCACGCCCACGCCATCTTCCGAGCCGAGTCGCGCTCGCGAAGGAAGACAAAGCAAAATGCCGCTTAGAGGACGGGAGATAGAATCTCTCGCCGTCCAACTGGAAGATCCATTGGCCTTCACCGGCCTGCAGCTGGCGATCGGGATCTGGTGCAGCATCCCCGAACATGAAGTCAGGCTTTCTGTAAGCCTGACGGTCGATATCTTCAAGTGGAGCCGTAGTCAAGATGCTCCGCATGGCCTGCGGACGACCCTCCTGGATGAGCGTATCCCGTACAAGGGAGCTCGGCTCACTGAACAATGAAGCCTGCCCATAGAACTGCAAGCTGATGCTTCCGCCTGCTCGACTGGCTACACCGAACAGACTGTTCTGAGGCCGGAGGCGTAATGTACTGCAAAAAACAGAAATGAGCTATGGTTAGTTCACCAATCAAGTGGATGCGAAAGCATAAAAATTCACTAAGGCATAGCCTCGCCCAGCAAGCAGGGCCTGCAAGGCGATAGCTTTGAAAAAGCTTCACTTCATGGATAAGACTGCATCTTTGCAGAAAATATCCAAAGCGCCAATAGCCCTAAGGGCTGACGTCATCAAAGGGGCATTATGGTCAAAGTCATTATGAATGAGAGGACTTATTCAAGTCCTTTTCCTCAAACAGTACGGAGATGGCCCAAGTTATGGCTTCGTGCGAAAGCCCAAAGAAGACTGTTCAGTTCTTACCTCCCTGGTGCAAGCAAAATAGGGAAGTTGAAGGGAAACGAGTTCCCTGATAAGGACAGATCATATTGATCGTCCTAATGGCCGAGTATCGGCTCCAAAGGATGGAGGACCACTCTCTAATCAGATCGGAAAGTTCCTTACCAGCGACAGGTCGCTCGATGACCGGAGGAGAGGAACGCCCTCCGCCGGAGAGAAGTGCACTGCTTTTCCCGCTCGTCTCTTGGGCGCCATTGAAGAGCTGCTAGAGTCCTCAAAGATCTCTGAATGAAAGGGAAGAAGAAGAGGAAGAGATAG
>JAVJIF010010975.1:0-104827 GCA_038442645.1 Agave tequilana | reverse complement strand
TCCTATCTTGGGAAACGCATGCTGAAGACTTGGCTGGACACTTCAGCCAGAACAAGACGATTGAGGCTGTTGAACATAGATTCTACTGACCGAGCTTAAAGAGATGTTGCTAAGATCGTTGGTCAGTGTCACACTTGTCAACTGGGCAAACAACACAAAAACAGATGGTCGGTCCCTAAACGCCTCTCCCTGTACCCAGTTGTCCTTGGCAAGACATGAGTTTAGATTTTATACTAGGAATACCAAAAAAAGCAAAAAAGGCATGACTTTATCCTAATAGTGGTAGACAGATTCTCCAAGATGGCTCACTTCATTCCGTGTTCTAAAACCTCAGTACGTGTAGCTGTCTGTTACTTTGATCATATTGTCTAACTGCATGGGTTGCCTAAAACCACAGTGTCGGATCGAGATATTAAGTTTGTTGGCTACTTTTGGCAAACACTGTGGCACAAAAATGGAAACCAAACTGAAATTTTCAACGATCTTTCATCCGAAAACTGATAGACAACTGAGGTAGTCAAATAAAACCTTAGGAAATCTCCTTATGTCTCGTTAGAAAAAATTTGAAAAGTTGGAATCTAATCTTGCCTATGACCGAATTTGCATATAATAGTTTTGTCAATTGGACTACAAGTCTTAGTCCATTTGAGATAGTAACTAGTTTTAAACCTATGTAGCCAATTGATTTAATTTCCATGGCTCATTATCATTTAGGGTATCAAACTCTGCATCTGCATTCACATCTCA
This sequence comes from Agave tequilana, assembly GCA_038442645.1. Taxonomy (NCBI): domain Eukaryota; kingdom Viridiplantae; phylum Streptophyta; class Magnoliopsida; order Asparagales; family Asparagaceae; genus Agave; species Agave tequilana. The sequence goes on along the minus strand of JAVJIF010010975.1, from coordinate 104,080 downwards.
TATACGGGCATTACATGAGAAAATTAAAGAAAAGATAATAAAAATAATGATGATTATAAAAACTTTTGCTGATTTACACCGTACATTAAGAATATTTAATGTCGGTGACTGTGATGGTCTGCTTGAGATCCAAATGGTTTCCTCCTGGGACCATGAAGAAATTGCACGCACAAAGCACAAGACCATTTCAAATCCTCAAAAGAATCAATTCAAATGCTTATGTGGTGGACCTTCCACCAGACTTTGGCATTAGTTACACTTTTAATGTTGAAGATTTGATTCCATATAAAGGTATTTTTTATATCTCTTCTGATCCATTCGTGAATGAGCCTAGCTAGGACCTAATTTCTGAGAGCCCCCCCAACCTCCACTTCCTCCATAATTAACCTATGCAGCGAAAAATATAGATTCTACCTTGGATGTTCGAGTGTCTCTACTAGTGACGGAGGAATGCGACGCTATCTTATTAAGTGAAAAGAAAGACCTGAGTCAGAAAATTCTTGGATTACTAAAAAGGATTTCCGACAGCTTGATCCTGAGCTATTGGAGCATTACCACAACCAGCAGCAGCCTCCCACCACAGACTTGACAGGATCGAGTTTTTCCGACCCGGGAGAAATAATGAGAACATTACGCCATTGAGGCGACAGTTCGATCGAGTTTATTCGAGATCCAGAAAACAGCGTGTTGCATTCTTTTGGTTTAAGCAGTTTTATTTATTTTAATTTATTTGTTTTAGTAGTATTTCTTTTGTGTGGGCGTTTAATACCACATCGATTATTTCTTAGAAGTACTCATTTTGTAAAGCCTATAAAAAGGCCTCAAGATTTCTCTTTGAATTTATTATTGAATGATTAAAACTTTCAAAATTTTCAGCTAAATTCTTGAGATTTTGCTCTTGAGTTTGGGTGTGAAGCCCGTGCAAGGGGTGGAAGCCCAAAATTCTATCCAGATTTTCAATTCAAATTTTAAACCCTAGTTTTCAAATTTGAAGGTAATTGCGATCCAGAGTGTCTTACATCACCTACTCAAACTATGACATAATATTATCTAAACTACTCCAACTACTATTAGGACTCTATAACGAAACTTGCATATTATATCTAACAAAAACAAAATGATTTGATTTAAACAAGAAGAGCATCTCCATACACCTTTATCTCTAAAATTATTAAGTGAGATCCTTATGGCACCAGCTGAAAGTTATTGATGCATAAGGCTTCAAAGGATGGAAAGCAACAAATGATCATAGTGGCATCAAACAAATATTGCAATCACCTATTACAATCATATCTATTGGCATGTGGTGGTTGATATTTACGAGGCCATCTAGAAATAATACAAGCAGTACATAAGTGACTGGCTTACAGATAAACCATCTTTTGCACATTTGGATCTACCATCATTTTCTCCAATGCATCGACTGTCACAGATGATGCTTTACATGTTTGTACAAGCGAAAATAAGTATATGTTTTAAATATGCCAGATCAGGAATCTAAACAGAACTTAACAGAAATAAATAATTAATCAAGCTAGTGACTGGCAAAATGAAAATCCTTTAAGGAAACTAGTGTAGATGAACAGAGGAATGCACAATTTAAAGTTAAATATGAAGCATGTGCTCATAAGCAAGCAATCAGCACTTCCAAGATACATGTGCGTGCGCGCACAAAGCTCTCATGATAAAGTTCAATATAGAACAAAGGACTCAACCACAGATCACCACCACAAATAGAGTCCACGTGATACCACCACAGTTTTGGTCAAGATAAAGCTTCGACAACTAGATAGTACAGCAGTACAAATATAATCAAGCCATGATGACGAGAGAAAAGAATTTTGGTATGACCTACATCATTAATTATTCATCATCCCAGTTACTAACCACATTGTGATTGATCAGCAGAAGAATTTGCATCCTGCTGAACAGCAGCTCAATTTTGTGAAACCTTAATAATTAGAGCACAATGTATCAAAAGGTATATCACATGGCATCAATCCATTAAATTGTAAAAGATGGGAGAAAAACTTACTTCGTTCTTAAAATTAGCATTGCTTGAAGTGCTGGTGTTTACTGAATCTACCGAATATTCTGAATCCTTTTGCAGAACTTCTTGTGGAGAAACATCTACAAAATCTGCAGAATGAATTTTATCAGTGAGCAACCAAAGTGTGTCAACTGAAATGAGAAATCCCCATAATACAAAGACTTAAACATGAAGCGGCTGTGTGTTCTTTCTTAGAAGAGAAAGGTGGGTATAGTCCTGGAAAGCAGTTCTCTGTTAAGCACCTTTGTATATGATGCATCAGGCAATTACATGCTGATCAAATGGAAGGGAGAAGCTACAATCAAAAGACTACTGCACAAAAACATGATTTTAGTGATTTATCTATTATGCCTAGAGATTGGCTATCAGAAATGGTTTAAAAAATAATTTATTTGCATATCAAATTTTGGGACTCTGAGATCCACCACCCACCCTCCACACTCTTCATGAGCGATTCCAACAAGGTATGAGCATGAAAGGTTTGGAGTTCCGGATCTTGGAAAATATTAGTTCCTTTTGTATAAACTTTGCCGTCTTAATTCTCTTTATTTAGGATGTTGGGGCAATACTGGGCTCCGCATTAGGAAATTGGAGGGAACTCAAGGGCAGGACAGCTTAAAAACATTTTGATGGAATCTGCAATTGGATGCATGGAAATGAGAAAAAGAGAAGGTGAACGTAAGATGAGATCAAGGAACGGTCATAACAGTCCTCAACCATCAGTTTATGAATGAAGTGACAACGGGGATTTTGAAAAACTTACATGGGACTGAAATGAAAATATAAAGATTTTACGGTGATATTGAAATATGAAGATACTTGGGGGTATATTTAAAAAAACATAAACTTTTTATTTGGAATCAATTTCAAGATTCAGATTAACAAATTTTCATGACTATACCAATTAGCGACAAAAAAAAAAATGAATGAGAATTTATCTGACAACAGCTTAACTAGTTTGTAGCTTGACTCTCATCCTCCAAGCGGAGATACAACCTGATTGGTGGAAATGGTACTGAATTTGCATCTTCTCAACAAAAAAAGAATTTTGTTAGCTATAAACAGAAACTTTGTGCCATGCTTTTGATACAGTTAGGAGCGTAACCTACCAGCCTAACTCAACTTGCCTCACAGTCATGGTTAAACCCTAACCCCAAATAAAGAAATGAATCAAATGAAAAAGCATTGTGAACAATTTTACAGAGAGGGAAGAAAGGTTTGACTTGAGAGTATATATTAAATTTCAGGGAAAAAATTTAACATTTTTTTAGCTAACTTCAAGATTCTTGAAAAGTGAGATGCATAAAAGTTGGGCTCACTTTTCATAGGCATTAAATGCATCATAAAGACATGTGCACAAATCTAGAAGCACATCAAATGCAAAAAAATGTTGTTAAATCTTCTTTTAAAATTCGATGTAAACGTGTGTAATCAAGCCACCACCAAACCCAACCCACCCAACATCAACACCAAACCCACCACCCCCAAAACAAGAGAAAATCCAACATTCCACAAAGAACATTAAATGAACAGAAATAAACGCATGTAGCATCTAACTCATGACACACGAAAAATGATGCAGACTTGAATAAAGTAAGGTACCATATTTCTTCGGTTCCTTCTTGATCTCCGTGTCATATCTGACTTCTGCAGGTGGAGTTGCTTCCACTTTAGTGCAGTGACATCTACTGTAGCAGTTGGTTGTGAAGCAGCACGTGGTGGTGATAGGATTCTTGAAAACGATGGTGATGGGGTACTTGAAACTAGTGATGCAGAAGGAAATGGGAAGGGTGAACCTTGGGGAAAGGCAGCATTATTGAATTGGCCATTTTGTGGTGCTTCTTGACCCATCGTTGTCTTGAAAGCTTGCTGTAGCGCATATTGCTGTATGAGAAAACCACAAAATATAGTCACAAAGTGTCACCTTAAAAAATAAAGAAAGAAAGAAAACTGAAAAGTGTTCATGTCATGTTGACAATACAGATATGCAGACATGATATACCATATGTGTATTGGGGGGAAAAAAAACTAACAGAAGCAAGCAATATCTCCCAGAAAAAAATAAAACAGATTTGTTCAATAATAAATCTCTCTGTAATATGTGTACACCTTTGAGATAAAAATGCATGCACTCATGGACCACAAGGCATTGGTAAAAAGCATTCACATTTCATTAATTTTAAAATGATATATACATATATATATATAATGAATTCTTAGCGACACATTAACATTAGACCTACTTTTAAATCTTATAATTATAATGAATCCTTAACTACACAATGTCAGCACTCTCTAAGAGTTATTGGATCTCAAATTAAGTGCATAAAGATGAAAGATACGAGGTGTAATTGAAGATGTACTAGTGCTATAGAACGAATTTCTGAGGATAACACCAGAGTGCAGACAAAATAAAACTCTAAAGAAATTACAGAAACACGGTATAAAGGAAAACAATCACTGCATATACATTTAAACACCACTGGATTCAAAAATAACGTCTGCACTTCGCAGAAAGGATTACATAGAGGACACCTTATAAGCTTCATGGTTTAATAGATTTAACCTGCAAGACTTAGCCTTTATACAAGGTTGGCTGTAAGATGAAGATTTAATGCATCAAACATTGAGTTGTTCTATTGCCAGCGCTAAGCCCCACATCAGACCTCTGTGCTTAGAACTTTCAGTAAGAGAAGACCAGGACAAAGCACCTGGCAAACAAGTTGGCTGGAAGAGATACCTAACTTACTGGTTCTTGTTCCTATGTACCTAAACAGGTATGCCTGGAAGAAAACCTACCAGGCCAGCATGTCTAAAAGCTTCCGAACAAAGTAAAAAAAAAAAAATTAATACTTGAAAAAAAAACCTCTTCAAAGCAATTCAGTATCATCAGCTGCATGGCAAAGGGCATGTCAAATGTTAAAAGTATGCAGCTACAAGCAGTGGGTGAGATCACCTTTACTTCCGTCGCTACCTGCCAAATAAGATATGGTTGTCAAAAACAGATCACGGAGGAATATAGGCCATGACAAGGACAAGACACTGATCCAAAACTAACCGAATTATCTCACCAAAGAGAATAATGCTGAGGTCCCAACCCCCACTCCGATCCAGAAAAGAGGTGAGCCTCTAAAACGTTTCAAAAAGATTTAAAAACCAAAGATATAATTGCTTCCAGTGATAAAAATTTACAGAAGGGATGAAATTTGGGAGGGAAGGTAGTCCCTCCAGAGATTCAACCAATCAGAAGAAATACTACATGAACTTACATGTATGATGGGGGGGTGGCACTGGAAGTTGGGTGTACCACTAGCTGTGGACATCTCGCTGCTGCCTGAAGTTGTAACGCGTGCAAAATTGTGTGAGACCAATTTCTTCAAAACTGCAGTGCATAAAAAGGTGCTACGTAAAAAAATAATGAATGGAATAAATAAATGTGAAACAGAAACATAAGCAAATAAAAAAATGCAAGAAACATTTTCAAAAAAGAAAGGTTGATGTAACATGTAAATAAATTTTAAAAGCACTATAAAGAATTGAATCACGCTGCCAAGAATTTTGAAAGCACTATAAAGAATTGAATCATACTGCGAAGAGACCCCAAAAAGATTCAAAGTCCGAAAGGAAGAGCAACTCTCCAGAGGTCAATAGCTTAATTTTGAACTCTAAATGCTCAGCCTATCAATCCACATTGAACACATAGTAAGGCAAACATGAGAGAGTAATATTGATAAAAGAACTTTGGATCAATGGCTTGCCTCCTGCCATTGGCAGAAAGGCCTCCTCTTCTTCTTTTTCCCTTTTTAATCATTTCCTCTTTAATTGTGCAGCAGTAAAGTTTTAATAAAGAACAACAAGGAACATCCCATCTCCCTAATGATATATCTATAAACCAATTTAAAAGAGACAGAAGTAATAATTCAACTTTTGCCTCACCGCTCCCCTTATTGTTCACTTGGAGCAGATCCCACATGCATGAGGCTCCCAATGATGCCATCCCATTATTGCTGGTGGGATTTCACTTCATTAGACTCCCCTGCTGACAAAGTATACTCTTCTCCAACTAAAGAGGAGCACATACATAACATTTAGAAGAAAAAAATCAATTTTCACACTATTCCATAAAGAGAGCAAAATGGTTCATGCACGAGGACACAGACGTGCCACCATTCTGATTGAGGATGTAAATCTGAGCATGGTTTGGTTGAAAAAAATGTTTGTTTATTAATTTATAAACTAACGCTGAAGCTTAATTTTTTAGTTCAATTTACAAATAAGACAGATTGAAGACAAACTCCGCATAATCATTTTATGTGGCAAATTATTTGGCTGCATGTACGTACTCGTTCAGGCACCGTCAAATAAGAGATACCAGGCTTAAACTGTGGACAGATCGCATGCTCATGTTAACATGGGCTATGAGCCCACATAACATGTTTATTAAAATGGTTAAGCTAGTAGGTTTTCAGGTTGGGTGTAAATTCCACCCTTCAAACCCAAAACCTTAACTTAATTGATGCTTCAACTCTCGAGGCCTTATTTTCTTTTTCTCACAATGTGATGCTCCTAGGGCTTTCTCTCTCCTAGGGCACCAATGAGGCTCTGGCTAAAAACAAGAACTATCATCGGCAACGGATGCAAGAATTATCCTCAGTCAATTTCTTTGTTTATAAAAAAATCCTCTCCACCTTCAATTCTTTTCCTCATTTTTATCTCTTCCTGTATCAACCAGTTTCCCTTCCCTTTCATTTTACTTCTATCTCTAAGAATAAATAAAATGAGTCTTGTTGCGTAGCACATAGACTCCTAGACTCCTATCACCGAGCCGTGTCATGCGAACGCAAGTGTCATGCAATCGCACGTGTCATGCATATTTTAAGAATTTTCACATGTCTGTGTGTCATGTCTATGTCAGCATGGACGTGTCTGTGCAACAATGGTGATATGGCAAGACAAACCCTTTCTCTTTTCCCTCAACTTCCCGGCAACAATGATGGGTGAAAAAGAAACCTCCTTTTTAATCTATTTTCACAATGTATTATTAATGCAAGATTTATTGTTTGTGAATGGTGATTTCACCCTCCAGTTGCGGCCATGGCAATAAAAGTTGCCACAAATGTCTATAATCGCTGCTGATTCTCATATAACCACCACCACCATGTGATATTAAGCCTATGCTAAATATTACCTGAAAAAAAAAAGAGATCCAACAACAAAAATAAGGAAGTGACAATGGGAAATTTTCTACCACCAGAGAGTTGAACAAAAAGATTCTTAAATAATTCAATAATTTGCTATGTCTATGACATATGTGATGTAAGTGTAAAGATTTTTGCTTAACACAGTAAAAGAGGATAAGTATTTAATAAGTGGGCGTCGGTTGGGAATTTTGGTGCTTAGTGTTAATATGTGATGTTTAATTTTAATATCATTGTTTAAATATATAAAAAAAAAACTTCCTTCCATGTAACTGACATAATTTGATTATGCAGCTTATACTCTGATAATGCATTCTATGTTGCACAAGCGACTGCGTAACGTATACATGTTTTACAACATCTCACGTGCAAACCCATGTTGCCCACACGTGAAAGTGTGCAACACGTGTGCAAACACACATACAGACATTTCCATGAACACAATGCATGTCAAGCACGCAGACGCTTTCTTAAGCATAAAATAGACATAACCTTTAAATGCAAAGGCACATGCATCTATGACCACAATGGATATGACCCAGTGAGAATTTATTTCGCGCCATTATGGGCTTGTGGCTCAAAAACACATGGCAACCAGCCAATGGACGATCAACCTAAAAACCATTCATCATGATTTGACCAAAATTTCATGTGATTTGGACATTGATAAACTATCAAAAAGTAGCCCAATTTGTTTCATCATTGAAAAAATCGTTTATTTCGCAACCACCCAACACACAGGTGAGAAATCTCAAATTGCATCAATCTTCATCTATAAACATTTCAAGGCATGGAGATCATAATGTACGTAGAGCGTGGGGATGGTCCTAAAATCACTGTCATGACAGGAACATTTCTACCACATCAGAGCATATTAAATATTCTCAAAGCATACACTAAACCTCCATTTATGTATTTATGCATCATGTGAATACTTTTGGAACACATATTTTTTCAAACTAGGGGGAAGACACAGATCCTAATTGGATTTTACCTATCATGCATATGTTGCCGTTTGATGAGTATTTTGGTATAACACTTTTAGTTAAGCTATCTGAATTTAAGCCTTCAGATGGCTCTTATTTCACTAATGCTACAGTTAATTTGGTCATGATCTACTAAAGTTTTCTTTTCTCCTTATTATAGTTTGATACTTATGGTATACTTGCGCAAAACCTGATCTATTATCTATAATAATTAGAAAAATTTACTCAATAAAAATATTCTAGAAGCTAAGAATACATATTATTTCTTTCCGCTGCAAAGTCTACACCTACTGAGTACTTCCCCGCGAATAGTCAATCCAAAGACCCCCACCTTCTCGCTCAATTGATTTCTCCTTTGATCTTTGAAACATTTTCTCCCATGGATTTTAGTTTTGTTACTAAATCCAACCCTTCCTTAATTCAGAAAAATACTACTGATAATTTCTATTAATGTTAATCAGCACCTAAGGTCTACAGCAGTCAATGCGATTTTTAATGCCACTTCTCCTCTTCCTCTTTATTTTCACTTGCTAAGTAACTTCAGGGCAAGCTGCAAATAAAATCCTTCTACTTTAAACTAAATTCATTCAATTTTCAAAACTTAAGATAGATAGTCCACATAAGTATTTTCACAGTATATGAACTTGATTACCATCTTTTCTCATCAAAATGCCAAATTTCTCCACTAGAAAATATGAGAACAACAACAGCAAAACAAGAACACAGAAATACTATTACCGTTGTTTGAAACTCTTTGCGGAGCTCCGTCGTTGCTCCCGCCTTTGATTGCAGACACAAGACATCTCTGCCTTCTCGGGGCCTCAACTCCTCGCAGAGTGGGAAAAGCCGGCCACCGCCAGCTGAGGATTAGGGAAGGACTAAGGGAACCGGCGAGGACAGGGAATTTGGAGTATCGAGCGCAGATTTTTCCATGACAATGGTAAATTTTGAGTCGAACCCTAGAAAAAGAGAGAATCTTTGTCGAGGTTTTTTTTTTTAAAAAAAATTGGGGGATTGGGTTTAATCGAGATCATAAAAGGGCGCGGCTCTCTCCGGTACAAAATTGATTCTTTGGGCCAATGGATTCATTCCACAGCCCTGAACTGAACCCATGGGCTAAAATGTTTCCATTACTATTCTTGAGAATTTGAAACTGGCCTTAAACTAGTATACCACTGATGTCGGTGAAAAACCGACCGATTGATCAGGAGGAAGAGAGGAGAGAAAGAAGAAGGAAGCAAAAAAAAAATAGGAGGAAGAGAGAGAAAGAAGAAGGAGAAGACCGATGGATAAAGTTTCTATATGAGTCACAAGCCTTCGTTCGGTTTTGATAATATATGCTTAATATAATATAATAATAATAATATTAGTATACCAAAGTCAGGTGATGGGAAACCGACCGACGGCGACGGCGACGGTGAGAGGGAGAGAGGAGGGCGCGGAGAGGAGAGGGGGGAGAGAGAAAGGAGAGGGGAAAGGAGAGCTAGAGAGAGGGAGAGCGGGAAGAGGGGAGGGGAAGGGGAGGGGGAGGGGGAAGAGGGGAGACAGATAGACAGACAGACGGACGAACGAATAAAACTTGTGAATGAGTCACGAGAGAAAACCTCTCTTTCGATTGGTTTTGATAGTATTAGCTAGGGGCCAATGTCATATTTTTATGGAAAATAGTAGTTGAGCAAGGCCTAGCAACGTTTTCGGATTCTCACATTATAAATTTTTAAAATCCACTAGAAACTTAAACCCATTAAAAAAATCATAACTTTTACCATGGTATCACGTATTATTTATAAGTACCATTTTATAATTTATAGTACAATTAACATTACTCAATTATTGAGAAGAGAAGCAGGAGAACATACAAAAAAACTTTAGTGTTAGATTGTTGTAACTGGACCCACAAGTACTGTTGCAGGCTACAACTATAGCTTAAAAAAAAAAATCTTATATGTATAAATGTTTCAAATAAAACTATAAATTAAAAAGCATCTATACTCTTTCAAGTGACAAAACCTCTCTAGTTTAGTGTCTACAACATATAGATCCAACTAAGCTAGACAATTGGGATAACTAGCAAAAACAAACTAGTTAAACAAGTAGGATATAGACCAAATCCAGCTTTCCGCTCATCTTGACCTCATGCAACACAACAAAACACAACACAACAAAGTAGTCCTTTAGATGCCTCTCTGCCTATAAATAAATATCAAAATAAAATAAAAAGGGAGGTAGAATCAAATCAAAATGGAATGGCATTGGCATTGGCTTGGACCTTTTTCTTTATTCTAGCAAAAAGTAAATGGCTTTGCCAATTGGCATCTATACTCTTTAGCCATTTTGTCCTAAGGGGAAAAAAAGAAGAGGAATTGATGTCACAATAGATAAAGAGCATGCATTAGATGAGTGTGCATGTGGTGAGCTTTTGAAAATTGAACATGAATCCACTTCAAACTGTAACGCCCCGATCCCGGCGATACGGGGACGTCACTGCGACGTATATACGTAGGTCAGAACTACCCTCCCGTATATACGCTAAGCATCAGTACAGACAAGAATCAGAGTACGGAAGCATATGGTGCATTTTACATTCCAACACATATATATATATACAATTACAGAGTTATCACCAGAGGTGATGAATATTACAATAATAATACATCACAGATATGCGCAAATGCGAGAGTACAAGAGATATACATACATGAACAGCATAAAAGGGCGCTCACATACAAGTATACAAGGAAATGTACAAGTATGAATAGAAAAAGGGCACTCACGAGTTTGCTAAGAGGAAACTCGAGAGGCATACAGGGGGCCTGGAAGGATGTGGCCCTGGACGGTCGGCTGGAGATCCACGCTACCGCTGCGCCACTCTGAGCCGCAAGGGGGAGAATCTACACGCTCCAAGCTCCATGACCTGGACATGAGAATCCAGGGGAGTCAGTGAAACTCCCCAGGCGAGTAGGAATATGGATGCCAGGTGGCGAGTCAGGAGGAGCACAGGTGTCAAGTACAGAAAACAGGAGGGTTAAAACACAAATGAAGTATATATGAACGGGTATGACATAATCATCATAAAACAGGAAATTCAGAGTAAAGCTAATTACAAGCAAAAGTGATTACATACGCTTAAGTCACGGTCCCATGAGACTAGTACATCGAAGGAATAATCCAAACAAGGAAACCCTCATATAGATACCTTTATCTCATGCCACAGAAATCCAAGCGTATAGAATCAGAGTTGCAATTCATATGATAGTCAAAACGGGAATGCATAGTAAGAACAACATGAATCCAAAACAGGAACAAGGAATAGACAGGACCGGAGTACATAAAGGAAGTCATAACAGTCACCCTAACAGGGGTCATAACAAGTATCTATTATTATTATTACTCGTCTAACCCATATATCTCGGTATGTGACCTGGTGTACAGCCAACCCACATACATCCATATATAAGAAAGTCGAGGGTCGTTATCGGAAGCTGATGGAGAACTGATATAGCTTCTTATAGTAGTTCCCATACACCTGGGACCAGTTTTGGAGGCCCAAAGTCCCCCTAACAGTAATCTGTGGGCCCAAAGTCCCACTAACAGTACCACCAATATGTCATATTCCCATACTATAAGCAAGATATCATTCCGGCATCCATCACTTCCTCCCATTCCCCATACAAGTTGTCCTTTTTATAGCTTATGAACATAATTATCAGATTTCGGGAATGAGCAATATCATAACAGGAATACATAACAGTGATCAGGTACTACATTCCCTTTATCGTGATAATTATAAGAATCGGTGTATCATGCTTGGTGTCAAGAGATAGCATGATAAATGGTGATGTATATCAAGTAACATGCATACCAATGAGATTGATAATAAGTCTGGGTAAGTCATGGTACAACAAGTGGGTCTTGCCAACTAGTAGCATGGCAGGTGGTTAGGTGATAACATACTAAATGGTCAGGTGATGTACATGTGTTAAAAGGAAGCATACAACTAACAAGTCTGAAGCAATGACAAGTAGTAACATGGAAGTGACTCAAAGCCCAACGACCACGAAGGGTCGGCCACGCATGGTATACGATAAAGAAGCAAGCATATCAATAGCATGGCACAAGTACAAGATGAAGCTACCATAATATAAGCAATTGCAGGGCAAACATGAATATGGAAATAAGAAGCGAAATACTTATCGTCCCGACGAAACGGGATACGAGAGAAGAGCGAGACTACTCGCCAAAATCACCAAAACGCCGAAAGATCCGAAATCCACTGAACTTGGGACGCGCCATAACCTGTGATATAATTATGTAGAGTGAAGAGGAGAGAGAGAAAGAGAGAAGGTAAGATGATGTTTGTCAAGTGACAAGTCAAGCAATACCAATACATGATATAAGGCTAGAGGGTAAGGTTCATATTCAAGAAAGAAATCAACTATGACAAACAGCTAAAGTTAGTCGACTAGGTGGAAAGAGTAGTCGACTAATAAAGGGGTTAGTCGACTAACAGTCTGGTATAGTCGACTAACACTGGGTTCCAGAGAGTTGGATTTCTGTTTCAGGAAAAGGTTAGTCGACTAGGATCATATGGGTAGTCGACTAACAGACATGACAAGTCGACTAACAGTTATGTTAAGTCGACTAAATCTGAGATACAGAGAGTTAAGGTTTCTGGTTCAGGAAAGGTTAGTCGACTAGGGTCAAGGGTGTAGTCGACTAAGGGCCTCTAGTCGACTAGGAACTAAGGTAAGTCGACTAATACTGTGTTTCCTAGAATTGTGTTTCACAGGACAGAATAAGTTAGTCGACTAAGGTCTAGGTCTAGTCGACTAATCGTGGGAAAACAGCAAACAGAACAGATTTTCTAGGGTTGGGTTTGATGGCTAAATAACAAGAATTGAAGACACAAATCAACAAGAATATGCAAACATAAGTAGACTAAGAGTTGTACAAGTCTTGGTGAGGGAAATTACTTACCAAAAGGAGTGGTGGTGGTTGATGATGAAGAAGAAGAGGAAAGGTAGAGATGGTGATGATCCTTGAGGAAGAAGGAGATGGAGGAGTTGTTGTTGTTGGTGTTGGGGGAGGTGGAGCTTGGCCGGAGTTGGGAGGGATCCTCGCCGGCGACGAGATGGCTGGCCGGCGGTGAGGGTCGGCTGGCTCTCTTGGAGAAGAGGAAGAAGAAGAAAGAAATGAGAAGAGAAAAGAAAGAAAAAGGAAAAGAAATGTAAGGGAAAGTTTATATAGGTTTTAGATCTTATGAAGGAGATGCAAATAATGAAAAGAGAGGGGGTTTTGTGTAAATAGGGGGAGGGTGAGGTGTCCCTCACTTGGCCACTTGGCCGGCCATGGAAGAGAGAGAGAGATGCATTCAATGGGGGTAGGTGGGAGTTGGTGGAAGAAGAAAAAGGAATTTGGAATTATTGGAATTTTGGAAAATGGGAATTCTTGTGGATTGTGAAGGAAGGAAAGAAATGAAGGAAAAGGAAAAAGGAAAAGAAATTGGAATAAGGAAAGATATTCCCTTGGAAGTAAAAGTGGAAATCATGGAAGTGGCGGATTCCCGGAACTGAGTCGTGGATGCTGAAATCTTTCGGGAAAATACCGGAATCGTCCGAAATTCAAATATCTCGGAACGACCCGAAATAATTATCAAAAATCAAGAATATTATATTAAGTATCATAGTGAAATCCGTTTTAAGAAATACTTTATAGTTTTAAAACTAAAAATCCCGGAATCAGTTATCTACCGACTCCGGTGGAATTTTCATAAATTCATAAAATCCTCAGAAAAAGAATGTAGGTAGAAAATATGATTCTAAGGAATAAAGCCTAAAGGACCATCATGATATTCCAAACTGTTTGAGAATTAAAAATCCAGGAATCGGTCAGCGGCACTGGCCGACACCGGTTTTGAAGACTTTCATTTTAATTCCAGAAAAATCTAGAAAATCATGGAAAATATATAATATTGGAAAATGATATTTAAAACTAAAATCGGTCAATTCTAATTATCAGAATGTCTAAATCGAGTAATACTCTAGGATCGGGCCTTCGGTTCAGACTAGGGCTGACTCCGAATCCACGAATCCAAATCCAAGACAAAACAGTCATATAAGGAATTCATAATACAGAATAAATACAGGAAACAAATCGAAAAAATACGACCGAAAAATCTGAATACGCAACTAAGTACGTATTCCGGGAACGGGGTATTACAATCCACCCACCTTACAAAAAAATTGCGTCCTCGCAATTTCGTTAAGGGGTAAATTGAATACAAAGGGGACAGCGGTGGAATTTATACCAATTAAGATATGAAGCACTAGAGGTAGGGCTCTCAAGTTGGCTGAACAATAATCATCCTCCGCACTTCCGGCTGTATAAATCTTCGAATAATGCTGAATAATACTGCTGATGTCGTGGCTGTGAAATAAATAAGCCAGAATACCGAAGACAAAGAAAACCCTGATAGTCCTGAGCATAATAATAAAGAAGACCGATAATTAAGAATCCCGAATACCAAGCATCAATCACTCTGAAGAGAATTCCGACTGCTGTCTTCTGAAAGATAGCCAGATTAGAATAAATCTGGAGAATACCAAGCTTCATAGAATTCACCGAAGAGATCACATAATAGCTTCATGCAGAACCAGCCACTACCTCTCTAGTCTAGTCATATCTTAAGATAGCATAAGGCTTCATAAAACCAAAACAGGGAAAGGATAGGAGGAATTAGGAATCAAAGGAAAGATAGTCAAGAAATAGATAACTCTGCACTTGTAGTTGGAATGTATAACCAAGACTCATGTATTCCAGTTGCAAATCTCTTTACCATTGATTTGCCCTCTGGACGTACTGAGGAAGTTAGAGCCTAGGCTCTGATACCATCCTGTAACGCCCCGATCCCGGCGATACGGGGACGTCACTGCGACGTATATACGTAGGTCAGAACTACCCTCCCGTATATACGCTAAGCATCAGTACAGACAAGAATCAGAGTACGGAAGCATATGGTGCATTTTACATTCCAACACATATATATATATACAATTACAGAGTTATCACCAGAGGTGATGAATATTACAATAATAATACATCACAGATATGCGCAAATGCGAGAGTACAAGAGATATACATACATGAACAGCATAAAAGGGCGCTCACATACAAGTATACAAGGAAATGTACAAGTATGAATAGAAAAAGGGCACTCACGAGTTTGCTAAGAGGAAACTCGAGAGGCATACAGGGGCCTGGAAGGATGTGGCCCTGGACGGTCGGCTGGAGATCCACGCTACCGCTGCGCCACTCTGAGCCGCAAGGGGAGAATCTACACGCTCCAAGCTCCATGACCTGGACATGAGAATCCAGGGGAGTCAGTGAAACTCCCCAGGCGAGTAGGAATATAGATGCCAGGTGGCGAGTCAGGAGGAGCACAGGTGTCAAGTACAGAAAACAGGAGGGTTAGAACACAAATGAAGTATATATGAACGGGTATGACATAATCATCATAAAACAGGAAATTCAGAGTAAAGCTAATTACAAGCAAAAGTGATTACATACGCTTAAGTCACGGTCCCATGAGACTAGTACATCGAAGGAATAATCCAAACAAGGAAACCCTCATATAGATACCTTTATCTCATGCCACAGAAATCCAAGCGTATAGAATCAGAGTTGCAATTCATATGATAGTCAAAACGGGAATGCATAGTAAGAACAACATGAATCCAAAATAGGAACAAGGAATAGACAGGACCGGAGTACATAAAGGAAGTCATAACAGTCACCCTAACAGGGGTCATAACAAGTATCTATTATTATTACTCGTCTAACCCATATATCTCGGTATGTGACCTGGTGTACAGCCAACCCACATACATCCATATATAAGAAAGTCGAGGGTCGTTATCGGAAGCTGATGGAGAACTGATATAGCTTCTTATAGTAGTTCCCATACACCTGGGACCAGTTTTGGAGGCCCAAAGTCCCCCTAACAGTAATCTGTGGGCCCAAAGTCCACTAACAGTACCACCAATATGTCATATTCCCATACTATAAGCAAGATATCATTCCGGCATCCATCACTTCCTCCCATTCCCCATACAAGTTGTCCTTTTTATAGCTTATGAACATAATTATCAGATTTCGGGAATGAGCAATATCATAACAGGAATACATAACAGTGATCAGGTACTACATTCCCTTTATCGTGATAATTATAAGAATCGGTGTATCATGCTTGGTGTCAAGAGATAGCATGATAAATGGTGATGTATATCAAGTAACATGCATACCAATGAGATTGATA
The DNA here is from genome assembly GCA_038442645.1 of Agave tequilana. Lineage (NCBI taxonomy): Eukaryota > Viridiplantae > Streptophyta > Magnoliopsida > Asparagales > Asparagaceae > Agave > Agave tequilana. Next base: position 87,532 of record JAVJIF010010975.1, on the reverse strand, counting down.
ATAAGTCTGGGTAAGTCATGGTACAACAAGTGGGTCTTGCCAACTAGTAGCATGGCAGGTGGTTAGGTGATAACATACTAAATGGTCAGGTGATGTACATGTGTTAAAAGGAAGCATACAACTAACAAGTCTGAAGCAATGACAAGTAGTAACATGGAAGTGACTCAAAGCCCAACGACCACGAAGGGTCGGCCACGCATGGTATACGATAAAGAAGCAAGCATATCAATAGCATGGCACAAGTACAAGATGAAGCTACCATAATATAAGCAATTGCAGGGCAAACATGAATATGGAAATAAGAAGCGAAATACTTATCGTCCCGACGAAACGGGATACGAGAGAAGAGCGAGACTACTCGCCTAAATCACCAAAACGCCGAAAGATCCGAAATCCACTGAACTTGGGACGCGCCATAACCTGTGATATAATTATGTAGAGTGAAGAGGAGAGAGAGAAAGAGAGAAGGTAAGATGATGTTTGTCAAGTGACAAGTCAAGCAATACCAATACATGATATAAGGCTAGAGGGTAAGGTTCATATTCAAGAAAGAAATCAACTATGACAAACAGCTAAAGTTAGTCGACTAGGTGGAAAGAGTAGTCGACTAATAAAGGGGTTAGTCGACTAACAGTCTGGTATAGTCGACTAACACTGGGTTCCAGAGAGTTGGATTTCTGTTTCAGGAAAAGGTTAGTCGACTAGGATCATATGGGTAGTCGACTAACAGACATGACAAGTCGACTAACAGTTATGTTAAGTCGACTAAATCTGAGATACAGAGAGTTAAGGTTTCTGGTTCAGGAAAGGTTAGTCGACTAGGGTCAAGGGTGTAGTCGACTAAGGGCCTCTAGTCGACTAGGAACTAAGGTAAGTCGACTAATACTGTGTTTCCTAGAATTGTGTTTCACAGGACAGAATAAGTTAGTCGACTAAGGTCTAGGTCTAGTCGACTAATCGTGGGAAAACAGCAAACAGAACAGATTTTCTAGGGTTGGGTTTGATGGCTAAATAACAAGAATTGAAGACACAAATCAACAAGAATATGCAAACATAAGTAGACTAAGAGTTGTACAAGTCTTGGTGAGGGAAATTACTTACCAAAAGGAGTGGTGGTGGTTGATGATGAAGAAGAAGAGGAAAGGTAGAGATGGTGATGATCCTTGAGGAAGAAGGAGATGGAGGAGTTGTTGTTGTTGGTGTTGGGGGAGGTGGAGCTTGGCCGGAGTTGGGAGGGATCCTCGCCGACGACGAGATGGCTGGCCGGCGGTGAGGGTCGGCTGGCTCTCTTGGAGAAGAGGAAGAAGAAGAAAGAAATGAGAAGAGAAAAGAAAGAAAAAGGAAAAGAAATGTAAGGGAAAGTTTATATAGGTTTTAGATCTTATGAAGGAGATGCAAATAATGAAAAGAGAGGGGGTTTTGTGTAAATAGGGGGAGGGTGAGGTGTCCCTCACTTGGCCACTTGGCCGGCCATGGAAGAGAGAGAGAGATGCATTCAATGGGGGTAGGTGGGAGTTGGTGGAAGAAGAAAAAGGAATTTGGAATTATTGGAATTTTGGAAAATGGGAATTCTTGTGGATTGTGAAGGAAGGAAAGAAATGAAGGAAAAGGAAAAAGGAAAAGAAATTGGAATAAGGAAAGATATTCCCTTGGAAGTAAAAGTGGAAATAATGGAAGTGGCGGATTCCCGGAACTGAGTCGTGGATGCTGAAATCTTTCGGGAAAATACCGGAATCGTCCGAAATTCAAATATCTCGGAACGACCCGAAATAATTATCAAAAATCAAGAATATTATATTAAGTATCATAGTGAAATCCGTTTTAAGAAATACTTTATAGTTTTAAAACTAAAAATCCCGGAATCAGTTATCTACCGACTCCGGTGGAATTTTCATAAATTCATAAAATCCTCAGAAAAAGAATGTAGGTAGAAAATATGATTCTAAGGAATAAAGCCTAAAGGACCATCATGATATTCCAAACTGTTTGAGAATTAAAAATCCAGGAATCGGTCAGCGGCACTGGCCGACACCGGTTTTGAAGACTTTCATTTTAATTCCAGAAAAATCTAGAAAATCATGGAAAATATATAATATTGGAAAATGATATTTAAAACTAAAATCGGTCAATTCTAATTATCAGAATGTCTAAATCGAGTAATACTCTAGATATTCTAAGATATATATATATAAAATAATATTTTATCTCTCTATCCACAATGCATCTGTATCCTAGATTTTTTTTTTAATGATTTTGCATATCCACATATTTGTGTCTTGTCGTGTCCATGAATGTGCAACACACGTTCGCAAGTTTCCGAACTAGAACAGTTTAATTCACTTCCACTCCTTCCAACCTTTCCTGGACCTGGGAAATGATCCAATCTAACCCTAATGCTGTCACCATGATATGAAAAGAGACCCTTGCTAACATGGTTATCAAATTTCTTAATTCTTAATAAAGTTCACTAGGAGTACAGACTAATGATATCCTGGACAACTTCAAGCTATTTTGGCTGTATAGAAACGGTTTGAGATATGTTAGGTTCCCAAAGGATTACACAGTTCACTCTCACATTTCTACAGAACTAGGAAACCCTTTTACTTCTAATTTTGTAAATTGGTTAGAGTATCATCAAGTATACATATGGGCTAAAAGTTTAACTATTATATGCTGTAAATAGTTATAAATAAAGTTCCATTATTAATTTTTATCATGGGGTACTCCAGGTCAGCAATTAAGCACAACTCTAAATTAAGAAAGATCTAAATATACATTGACCAATTTAAAAATCAGTCTCCGCTGGGTTAATGTGAATTCCTGACTACAGGAAATTATTTTGGCTGGTAGCAATTGCATTTTAAGCTTTCGTCTGTTCAGGAAGCTACCATCCTCCAAGATTCTGTTGAAGAGAAATATCAGTGTTCTAAATATCCCCGATATAACCCCGATATTGCGCCGATATTGCGTTTACAGCACCTAACCGCAATGATTTGGCACATCTAAACCGATATAGCGATTTTCACCCAAAATTGCCGATAAATCAGCATGGACCCGATATATCGGCCGCAATTTCGGCGATTTTGGACCCGATATAGCGTTCACACTCAATTTCTAGGTTAGATATTTGGGTAATTCGAGCGATGTGACAATATGACATTTGTGAAGATTCTACATTTGGATAGTGATTATGCAATTATAAGCTTAATGCAAGTTATCAAGTTAAGTATATCTTAAACATATAAGTATGATGTTTTATGTAGCTTTATATAATTTATGCATATATTGTCTTATTGAGATGCAATTTAAGACAAGAAGATATGTATATCTACAGTCCGATTTTGACAGCCGATTTTTGAAAATATCCCCGATATATCCCCATCCCCGATAAATTTTCCCGGCCGATGTAGCCGCTGTGGCCACCATTTAGAACATTGAGAAATATAGAGGGGCAAAGGTGACACTGACAAGTGTCAGGGTACTTAAGGATTGCTTCCTAACAGGCCACAGTATGGGTATGATAATTTAAACCTCGTCCTTGATAAACGTACATATAGTTATATTACCGCCACCAATTATCTTGTTGTGCCTCTCAGGGCCTTCCATGTGACCTGTTCACTTGGGTTTTCAAGGCCTTCTCGGTGTTCATTTAATTATGCCCTTGCAACAAGGATTGCTTCACTTAGGGCCTGTTTGGTTGTCGTAACTAGCCGTAATTCGTAAGTCGTAATTAGTAAAGTCTTTTACAGTTGTAAATGAGTTACATGTATGTAAGCTTTATGGTGTTTGGTTGGTAATATAAAGTTGCAAGTGGAAAAGTGTATTGTGTTTTACGATGTTTGGTTGTCGTAATGTGTAAGTCGTAAGTGAAAAAGTTGACCACAAAATTAACTATTTTGTGATTTAAAAAGTTTTAATATTGCAAATAAATATTAAAAATGCTAAATATTAAAAAAAATTAATATTAACATAAAAAAATAATACAAATTTGCATGACCACAAAATTAAATGTAACTGGGCTGTAAGTGAGTAGTAATTGGGTTGCAAGTGAGTGATAATTGGATTGTGTAAGCCCTTTACGAATTACGGTCCAAACAAACACCGTAGTTGTAATTGGGTTGTAAGTCATTTACGATTTACGGACTTTTACGTGAAACAAACGGCCCCTTAGACAACCAGAATCTTAGGTTTTTGGCGAATTGGTTTTCTTACAACAAGACTTAACTTCAGGATGCATAATATAAACCAAGGTTACACACACACACACACACACACACACACACACACAAATGAACAAGATTTAAATTAAAAAAATAATAAATAATAAAAATTTTAAATTTAAATTTAAAATTGAAAAAGAAAAAAACAAGGTGCCAAACTGCAAGACATAAAAGCAAGATGCACAAGGTTGTGTGACTATTAGTAGAAATTAATAGCTCAAAATCTCACCTCCTTGTCATTTTGATATTTTGCAATACTTAAAAAGGATTTTGTGAGTTATTGCAAAAGGCAAGAAATATGTTAGGAGGGCAACAAATTGCAATATAAGATAGGAAAAGAAGCAGTAATATAGCATACATCCATGATGACAGCTTGCACTTTCGGGTTTTGAAATGCCATAGCAACTACAGGATTTGCTATAATTTTAGATATAACTTCTTCTGGAGTAAGCCCTATCTGATCTGCATGCAAAACAGAAAGAATAACAGTTAGATGCTCAGAACTCACAAGAAATAGTAGGAAGCATTTACTTGCGTTATCCACATTTGAATTTAGGAAGATTGGTATAGAGGCAATCATTCAACCAGCTAGTAGTAACATCACATAACAATAGCCATCAACCTTTTAATCAGACACGTTCATAACAGATGTGAGAATGAAGAGGGCAGCAGTCTCAAGAAAATTCCCAGAAGGATCATGTTTATATCGCATAATTAATAGGATATAGAAATAATAATTGTTTAAGAACTAGTACTTCATATAGATTGTATGATAAAAGTCATTCTTCAGAATTAAGTGCCACAGAGGTGAGTAAAGCCCGACTAAAAATAATCTTGAACAAGATTCAATACTGCAAATATGTTCCAAAATTGTCTTATCAATATACCCAGCAATCCAATCATTTAATGCCATCAGATTGATGTCCACCCACCTGCAACCTGTTGATTCTAACAACTAATCAAGATCAACCGATCTAATTAGCCAAGTCGGTGAAAATCAGGTGGGAGGTTTTCCGTTTGATAGAACGTTCCTTAATTACAGAACCAGCTTTCAATTCCCTTCCATAGTTAAACACCATTTGGACTAGTATTAGTCAATCTCAATATAATCAATATATCAACGCTAATAGTTATAAAGATAAATATTCAAACATAACCCCTGTAAAAAGAACGTTATTTCAATTGCACAGTATATGGAGTGAGATACGTGTATAGTGAATCTCCTAATTACAGAACCACTTTTCAATTCCCTTTCACAGTTAAACACCAATTGGACTAGTATTAGTCAATTTCAATACAACCAATATAGTAAAATTTATAAAGATAAATATCCAAGCATAACCGCTGTAAGAAGAACGTTACTTCAATTACATCCCTCGCTACGGTTAACGAGTTACTGGACGCTGGTCTCCTAAGATACAATACTCCTTCCCGATATTTGAATAGCACTACCAAATAAACCGTACGGTCGAACCAAAGTTAATTAGTACCTTTACTAGTAGGAAGTAGACAAAACTAGGACTAAGACACAGTTAAGATAGAATCTATATCTGAATTTGGAGGACTATTCACTGTAAGAGAAAGGAGAGAGAATTTCTGTTTGAACAACTCGCAAATTCAGATTTATTCTTCTGTTTCTAGTTTTTGTTGTGTTGTGTTGGGAAAAGTCGAGAAGAGCGCTATTTATAGTGTTCCTGATCAGCAGTTGGAGACAGTGGTTGCAACTGTTCAGACAGAACTGCCACAACCATTCTGACAGGAATTCGCCCGTTTCTAGAAACAGGCGGGGCGCGCCCGCGCAGCGATGCACGTGTGGACATGGTTCTCTCTCAAACACGCGCGAAAACTCCAAGTACCCTAAGGGCACGCCCTTAACTCCCAACTTTTCATATTTAAACCACTCAACTTTCCACACCACATCCAATGTGGGACTAAAGAGTTTCTACTTCTTTTGGTTCCTTTTAGCTATTGAATTAGGCCAATTTTCACTTGAATATTTTATTTATTCAGAAACAGAAGTGAACATGTGAATATACCACGTTCATCCCCACTTGGAGCACTCTAACCCTTATCCATGTGTTTCTGGCAAAAGATCATGCCTAAATTCAGCTTAAAATTTCACTTGAAATTTTTCGTTTCCCAACAATCCTTCACAATGAATGAAGATTCAAGAAATAAAACACACTATGAGACTAACTCTACAGAGTAAGGCACATAAGAAAATAAACTACATAAGAATAGGTGAACTAGGTCTTGAACTTTCCATAGCGAAAGCATTATTGGACTTACTAGCCAGTCAGTAAACTAGATCTTAAACTGTCGGCTGTTTATATAAGCCAAGTCAACAGGCCTCACACAATGTAGAATAAAGATTTCTAGCAAAAAGGAATAAAGAATATAGTTGCACTCACCTAATTGCTGCTTGACCTCAGGACTGCTCAGGTCAAAAAATTTCGAAGTACCCATTATGCGGCTGTCCCATTCACCACTTCTCCTTATATTGATCCTGAACATGTGAAGATGAAAAATAACCAACTATAAATATTCAAATATAGCACATACAGGCTGGTGGTAGCTTATCACTTCAATAAACTAAAAGAAAACAAGTAACACAATATCAAGTATAAGACTCAAGACACATACTCAACAGAGGGTTTTTTTTTTTTTTTTTTTTTTTTTTTTTTTTTTTTTTTTTTTTTTGTGTGTGTGTGTGGTTTTTGGTGTTGTGGGCGGGCGTTGGAGAGAGAAAAGCGAGAAAGGAAGCAAAAAAAAAATGGACTTACAGCATATCTTGCAGCTATTGGCGGTATTGCAGATGTTGAAGCATCCCAGAAAAACAAGGCAGGTAAAGGCCAAAGAGTTTAGCTGTTAGTAAAGGATTATATGGATAGTGGCACATGCTTTTTATAATCAGCCAAACTGAGAAAAAAAATCAGGAAAGCTCAGCATATTTTTGTAAAGAAAATATAATAAGGAACATACACTTAAAGGTAGTTGGGTTCCTCATCTCCTCAGGTAATATACCTGGATCATATATAGAAGTGAATCAGTTCTTACTCTGAAAAGTGAGGAAAATATATAAAAATGCTGGTTTCTTTTCTATGGATGAAACATGAGTCAAGGCTGATGTGAGTTTAAAACTGAAAATTTAAATGAGGATATGAACTCGGATCGCAACCCGAGACTTAATTAAAATGAGATCAATATCAATATCAATAGCAAAGTTTTTAATCAATTATTCATTCCTTTCAAAGTTCAATACCTGGCTATATATAACATACAATACATGCACCAAAACATATAATTATTCATAAAATCGAATCTAACCAAATCTAATTCAAATTTATCCTAAATCTCAACCAAATCAACTAAAATCTAAATTAAATAAATCTTAAATCCTACTAAATCTTAGACGTTCGATTCTCTCATCAATCTCCCCGACTTGAAAACATTCATCTCCGATGAATATAGTGGTAAGTAAAAGATAAGCACAACCGGGTGAAACTAAACCGCATCACGAATCCTCAGTCAGGCCAAGGTGGTGGCTGGGAAATCAGGACTGATGTGTCATGGCTGAACCAAAGTGGTGGAGGTAAAACTGGCTTCAGTGACAAATCGACTGCAGTCGATGGTAGCTCGAATAAGATACGAGCAACATAACAAAGCAACTCAGCCTCACTGAAAACTAACACACATATCAAGGCACCAATCTCCTGTGAACATCTCTTGTAGAAAGATCTGAAAAGGAGCGTACATATCAGGCGACCTCAGGGATAAGGAAAATCTCATACTGACGAAAACGATAATAGCTCCATGGTAGACTCCGCTGAAGAACTACACTTATAAGAGGCTCTTCCACTTCCGGTTCTAGTTCTGGATTTTCAACAACTTTTAACTCGGACTCTGGCTCCTTAACAACTTCTGTCTCGACAAGGACTGAAGGCTTTGGATCTACAATCTATACTGTCATGCTTTCTAAAATCTTCCCGTCATTTAAGATGATCTTACATTAAGCGACTAGATCGTTGAATTGTGACCTCTCGAGCTCAGGCTCCTGCTCAACATTAGACTCTTTGCAATCTGCCTCAAATGCATAAAGGTGTGGAGCATATTGAGTACAAAAAAGATCTTATAAAACAAACCAACATTAACAAAATCTATGGTTGTCTTTCTACTACCAATAAGCTTCTCCAATCAGCTTTATTTGGCCATAGCGGCACTTTTACTCAAGATGTCAGAAAGAAATAACTAAAAAAATCTTCAAGATAATTTTCCTATTGTTCATACCCATAAAGATCATAAGAACCTCGAAAATACAGGATAGCCACATACATATCCCGTTCAACTTCCTTGTCATAACCATCAGTATATATATCTTCTACAAAAGTAAAATCCCATGAATAAACTTTCAGTGCATAAAAATCAGACGTTGCCCAAGAATCTCACTCGAACTGGGCTCAAATCGGACTGCAAACGATGGCCCAAACTCTTCTGCTACACGAACAGTACCAACTTCAAACATGAGCTTATGAAGGTCGAATCTACTGTCCAACTATTGCAAACTCTTCTTTGTGGCTCCAGGACTCAGTTAAGGACCCAACACTTCAAACAGAGCTCGAAACGAACTCCGATTGGACCTGAAACGGGCTCCAAATCAAGACGGTGCTGCTGCTAGTTGACTCGCTGAGTTGACTTGGCCAGAATTGGACTGAGTTACTAAGTCAAATCGGCTCTGGTTCACTGAGTCAACTCGATTGACTTGGCTCAGGGTTGGCTCGAGTCTGAGCCGCGGCTCAGGTCGGCTCGGTCAGACCGATGACATCAGCTTACGAGCCGCTAACATTAGCGATGGCTCGGGTCTGAGCCGCATCTCGCGTCGGAGCCTTAGATTAGCGGGTTGGGTAGATTTGATATCAGATTGAATCCCGCACTGCAAGCAGTTCAGATCAAATCGGATTTTACTATAACCCGAAAAGATCGATCCATCTCTCGACCTCATGTGGACAACGACATTGACGATAGATAGTAGCGCGGATGTGACGAAGAACAGCGATCAGCGAAGATCTCGTCGATGAGAAGATCTGCTGAGATCTGGCGATCGGCAACATCAGATCTTTGGTTTGCCGTGGCAGCGGTGTTGTCGAAATTAAAGAAGTCAGCAGACGATGTTGTCGAGGTCATCACGGCGGAAGGGTGGAGACAGAGGTGTCGGGAGAGAACGATGAACTCGGTGGGCTGAAGATGACGACAAGATCAAGGTCGTCAAGGATTGACGATGGTCATGACAGGGTCTTTTAATCAAATCGGCGAAGACAGAGGTTAACTGGCTGGCCTAGCCGTGATAGTCGTGGTAGTTGTGGTGTCGTTGACGGGAAGGCGACAAAGGCAAAGGAAGGACGGCGACAGGAAAAGGTGGCGAGATGCGTAGGGTTTGGCGGAGCAGAGAGGAAGGTGACGATGAACAGCAACTTTGATTTTTTTTGAGAGGAAATCAGGAGTTTTGGCTCTGATACCAAAATTAATGTGGGATCAAAACTATAAATTTAAATTGAAGATATGAACTTGGATCGCAACCCGTCCTTTGGCTTCACCACCAATTAGACTTAATTAAAATGAGATCAAATCAATACCAATAGCAAAGTTTTTAATCAATCATTGATTCCTTTCAAAGTTTAATACATGGTTATATATAGCCTACAATACATGCACCATACGTGCAATTATTGATAAAATAAAATATAATCAAATCTAATTCAAATTAATCATAAATCCCAATCAAATCTACTCAAATCTAAATTTTAATAAAATCTTAAATCCTACTAAATTTGAGCAATTCGATTCCCCCATCACAGGCCTTCCAAAAGTGAGAATTGGCCATTGCAAAAGCACAAGTTGGCATTCACATGGACCTAGAATATACATGGCTAAAACATACAATATACACCATCCATTAAGGTCTTCACATTGTCAAAGACATCAGAACCAGAAAGTAGTGATGAGACTTCTTTCTCATGTGTCATGAGTCAAAATAAACTAACAAGTTAAATTTCACCTAAACATTTTGTAAATAAAGTGATCACTTGATGCACAGTGAGAAATTCAAAAACCATGATTTGAAACTCCATGTCACAGGACTAGATCTTAATGATCTTGAGGACTGAACCAATTATCTGGCTGGCCACATGCACTGTTATAATTAAAGTAGTTCAATCTGCAAAAGATTTTTAGCACATATGTCATAGGATTAGATTATAATGAACAGTTTGGATCAATTAATTAAAATGTGGAGCTCACATTTCAATTTTAAATATACAGCTTTTCTAAAACACCTGTGCTCTAAGAACGCTTATTGGTGTGTAGATATGGCTTCAAATTTTAGTCATTTCAAAATTTTGTTCATTTGTTTCTGAATTAAGCATATAATTAATCATAAGTTCGTAACAAACAAAGGACAAACATAGATTTGGAAAGTAATTAAACAGGAAAATAGCATGAACAGGGTAGGCCTTGTACACCATATATACAAATACGTTCAAACTGAAATTATTCCTAAAAATGGTACTTTATTCCTACAGTTCTCTTAAGGTATCAATGTAAAAAATCAATGCACATTGTCGAGCCACTCCTTGTTTGAAATACCTACTTTTTCTCACGTGATCCATAAAATTTCTTTAATACAGAAAAAGACTCTGCTTTTTCTCTAGAACTTGTATCTTCAGTACAAATGATTACATAAAATTGTGAGCAAACCTGTCCTTGTATTGACTCTATACAAGATAGAATCATACTCAAATTATCACAAGGAATATTACTAAAACTCACAAGACTTCAAATATTACTATGACTTTATAACCAGACTTATATATCTAACATGCACCCTCAAACTCACGATAGTATGACATCAAAAGTTTGCCATACAAAGAAACTAAAGTACAAATATTAAAACAACTAAAGTGTCAAAAACAAATTCTGACACTGATGCCAATTGAATTGCTGATGTCGACGTCCATGCCAAAGTTGCAAACTAAACCAAGCTAAACCTAAACCGAAATGAAAAACTAAACCATGAGCAAAACACTTGTGTAAAGACTGCACCCAAAAAAAAAAAAAAAATCAAATATTCATATTTTTGGATAGGGTTAGGATGTTAACCTTAATAAAAAATGCCAGACATCCTCACAGTAGAAGAGGAGATTTTTAAGATCCTCAAACTTAATAGAAGAAGAGGTTTTAGAGGCCTCAAAACTTAGTAGAAGAGGAAGTTTTAAAGATTTTCAAACTCAGTAGAAGAGGTTTTAGATATTCTCAACCTCTGTGCACAATTGCTAAATTAAAGCAGAATCAACCAAATGGATGCATCGATGCATCATGAACGTCCAAAAACATGGGAATCAACTCTATTTAAATCATCAAAATTAGACTTTGATATTTATCTATACCCGAACAATTTCAATTGTCTAAATGGTAGCAAATCTAGATGTAGGGTTAGAGAGCAAGGCAATCATATTGGGAAATGAAATTGTAATAGGATTGAAAAAACAATGTTGAAATAGGATTGGGAAAATAGAGTTGTAATCAGATTGGATAAACTGAGTTGCAATCAGATTTTGAAAACTGAGTTACAAATAAGATTGAAACATTAAAAAATAATGGGGGTAGATACAAGAAGATAGGTTATTACAAAGAAAAGAAAGAATGATAATGAAAGAACATTAGCCCTAACAATATTCATGATGAACACTAATCGTACACCGTTCATAGCATGGTTCACAGTTGCGGACTCGGTCGCCGACTCGGCGGGCACTGAAACGGATCGGTCTCGGCGACTCGGATTGGTCTCGGGCGATACGCGCAAAACGCTACATAGAAAGCTCAAAATTTTTTGAAAAAATCACGACAAAACTTAAAAAAATGTAGACATCCACATTTATGTATCACATGTTCAAAACATATCACCTAGCACACTAAACATAAAACGAAAGCATAAATACACACGTTGTTGATAGAAGCATATCAAAATACATGCATAAATAGTAAATTACACAAATTACATTCATAAATACATGCTAATGTAGTTATTTCCACATTGAATTGCTATGAGGCACAAAATCATCATCATAATCATCTCTGCGATAAGTAGATAAACCGATACTAGTGTTCGTTGATCTCTCAAGTTGTGGTCTGTATTCATGGACATATGTCACATCATAATGTTGGTTTGATGTCAAACTCAACATTTGCATATGACCTTCAAGACTATAAGTTCCTCCATCAGCACTATTGTTACCCTCATTATTGTCATCATCACCACTGCCGCCATCACTGCCATCACTGTCATCATTATCATCACTATCTTCACCATCATCACTGATAGAATTGGATAAAACCCTCTTCTTCATCACCACCACCATCTGCTTCTCTTATACCTCAGAAGGGGGGGAGAGATCAGAAACACAGAGAGAGAGAGGGAGGGGAGGGGAAAGAGACAGAGAAAGACGGGAGATAAAAAGGGAGAGAAAGAGAGTGGGTGAGAGGGGGAGAGAGAAACGAAGGGAGGGAGAGGGAAAGAGACAGAGAGGGAGGAACATCACCTGAGCCTAGGGAGGAGCGGCCGGCGGCGATCGGGCGGCGGCGAAGTTCAGATCTAAGCGAGAGAGATGTAAGTTTATTTTTTTCTTTTCCTTTTTATTCTTTATACCCGTTCGTCACGGGTGAATATACGTTTCGAGCCGACTCAGCCGAGTCATGACCATTTGGCCGTGAATCGACCGAGTCGATCGAGTCACGATCGATTCTCGGCCGAGTCAGTCTCCTCTGAGTTGAGTCGACCGGCTCATGACTCGGACTCGTCTCGGAGCGAGCCGAGACGGATACGACTCGGCCGACTCGTCTCCGACTCGGCCGAGTCTTTGAACCATGATTCATAGTGAACAACTATGTAGCACGAACATTCCTATCATGAAGCCCTGTCGTGTTCAAAACGTGTCCAACACGCATGTCGGACACGCATGTCGTGTATATTTTAAAAAAATTGTCACGTGTCCGCGTGTCGTCCATTTCAATGTTGCCTTGTCTGTGCAGTATAGGTGAACAATACCTCATATTTTTTTCCTTTTTCGGAGAAGGATTCCTATGAGTTTCGAAAAGAAGTAGATGTAGAAGAGAAAAATTTGCATAGAAAAAGTAGTTCTGGAGAAATTTGGGTGAAGGTGAGAGAGGTGTTGTTGCTTAGAATCACGGCTCTATTACCATGTTAAACTACAAAGAGCTACATCTTTATTTATTATGAAAAGAAATATAATATATAATTACATAATCATGAAGTTTCGAAAAGAAGTAGAAGATGTAGAAGAGAAGAATTTGCAGAGAAAAAGAAGAAATAGTTCTGGAGAAAATTGGGTGAAGGTGAGAGAAGATGTTGCTTAGAATCATGGCTCTATTACCATGTTAAACTACAAATAGCTACATTTTTATTAATTATGAAAAAAATTATAATATAAATTACATAATCATGACCAAAACCTTTTTTGTATAGACTTCATACAAGACTAAGCCCTACTGATGAGGACATCACGTCACTGAGACGACAGTTCGATCGAGTCTATTCGAGATCTATAAAACAGCGTGTTGCATTGCTTTGGTTTTAGTTGTTTTATTTATTTTAGTTTATTTGCTTTAATAACATTTCTTTTGTGTAGACGTTTAGTACCACATCGGTTATTCCTTAAAAGTACTCATTTTGTAAAGCCTATAAAAAGACCCCAAAACTTCTCTTTGAATTTATTATTGAATGATTAAAACTTTCAAATTTTTCATCTAAATTCTTGAGATTTTGCTCTTGAGTTTTGGGTGTGAAGCACGTGCAAGAGGTGAACCCCAAAATTCTATTCAGATTTCTAATTCAATTTTAAACCCGATTTTCAAATTTGAAGGTGATTGCTATCCAGATTGTTTTACATCAATTTGGTATCAGAACAATTAGGTTTCAATCCACTTCAAATTTTTGCCCTTTTCCAAAACCTTAGTTTCAGATCAACTCTAGATCTGATTAAAAAAATTACATAGTTCATTCCCCTCATCTCCCTCCCCCCATCTCCAACTCCTGCATGCCCTCCCTTCCCCCTTGTCGCCACCGCCACCTCTCCACCACCCTCTAGACCTCTCTGCCACCCTCCAGAGTCGCCACCGCCACACCACCTTCAACATCTTCACCATCGCTGTCATCATCACCCTCCATCATTATCATCCCCTTCAAAACTTATCCCCGACCTCGCAACATCCCACCATGTCACCGCCAATGCCGAAGCCGCCACATCGGCTGAGCGCCCTCACTAACGCTGATAGAAGCAAATCTGGCCACTTTTCGTCGTTGACAGAGCAAATCTGGCCGCTTTTCATCATCTACATAGCAAATCCGACCACTTTTCCTCTTCTCGTCTCCGACATATCTCGCCACCATCTTCTCAAGCTCCACCACCTCCCTCTGCCCAAGATCCAGTCGTTGACGCCACCTTGAGATCACCGGAGTTCCCAATCCTACCCCTGCCCTCGCCAGACCTCCGTTGTCGCCGCCGCCGCCAGAGAGATTGATCTCCATCACCATTGGTCTCCATCGCCACCGCCATCTGTGAGAACCCAGCAGGCATCGGGGAGAAAAGGGAGGTTCAGCGAGTTGACGGGTAAACGAGTTGAAACCCAACTTACTTAACTAATAAGGATTGAGTTATTAGGTCTGGGTCCGGTCTTACTCAACCAATCCGATCCAAACCTGATCCACCAAACCAGTCCCATTGAACTGGCCAGGTTCACTTGAGTCGAGCCACTTGAGTTAACTCAGCCTGACTCAGCAAGTTGACTCGTTCAGCTCAGTTCAGATCTTTCGGAGACTACTTTTGGCCATTTCAAGCCCGAATCGAGCCGTTCTCGAAGAAGCAGATTTGTTGAGCAATACTACACGTCTACAACCTTCACATTCAGGTTTGAGCTTCAGTCACCTCCCAGGTAATCGTTGAAGTTTCTATTCAGTTATCCGTGTCTCTTAATTAAGATAGTTAACTCTTTCAATCTATCGTAATATAGAACCAGTTAACTGTTGCTCACTAAATAGTGAGTTTGTGTGATTCTGATCTTGAGTGAAAACCAAAATTGATATTAATTGTGCAACTCAGTTAACTTGAATTTATGATCACTTGAATTGATGTGAAATTACTATGTTAGTACGTGTAGTTTAATCACAGTCCCCACATTACATTCTATTAATCACGCGTTAATCAACAAAGTTTAGAGTTGGTATTATTTGTCATTAATCTAACCTCTGATTCCTCCTACATAGCATACATCTCACTTTAAGGTAGTTTGCATTTAGTAGTTAGAAACATGCATGTCAAGTAGAAGTAGCAGAACTTTTTTAGTAGACTAGACCTCAGCACAAATGGACCCTAGCCTTAAGATTACACTTAACACACTCATTGCTAGGATGGAGTGACGTCTGACGCCTGCAAGAATTTAGAAATCAAGCTAATGCCAATTCTAGAGATTTATCCACACGACTTGAAAAACTAGAAGCCCATTGAAAGAGAACTACGGAGGAGAACTACTCTCGAAATAACAATAGGTCACCCAGGCATGAGTGAGCTTAACCCAACAATACAGAGGACCCAAATGCCCATTACATATCAAAGCATATAAGCCGATGCTCCTTCCTTCGACGAATGCTTAGACCCTCATGCTTACATAGATTGGCAATTAACTATGAACCGCTACTTTCGTTGACATGACATGTCCGAGTCTAAGAAAATTCGATTTGCCAAGATGAATTTAATAGGACAAGCCAGACAATATTGGGAAAACTTGAAAGGATGATGAGGTATAAAAGGGATGATCCAGTGGAGACTTGAAAGGGCATGAAAGAAAAACTTAGGTTAAAATATGTTCCACCTTTCTTGAGTCAGCAGTTATTGGACAAGTGGAATAGACTGACTCAGCCACCAAATACATCGCTAAGTTTAATAAATATTTGAATCAGTGCGGTGCAATCGAGTTTGAATATGTCTAAGTTTAGGTCAGGTCTTAGAAACGATTGCCACCGAGAGCTCATCGCTCAAGGCGTCACGACTCTAGAGCAGGCATACCAGCTATTCAATGATTTAAATGAGTCAAGAGGATCCTACTTCCACCGAACTGATTCTATGGACAACTCTAAAATCACAACTGCTAGCAAACCTAGCTTTGGCCGATCATTTTCTGCTCCGAGCAAACTTGCCTCCAGTTCTTCAAGCGTCAAACCAGCAGGTTCTTCTGGTACAAAACCGACAACCTCCGAGAGAAGAACTAATGAACCAGTAAAAGTCAACTCGCGGACCCAATGCTATAAATATCAAGAGTATGGACATCTTGTCAGCCAGTGTCCGAGTCAAACAGGTAGAAGTTCCCATTGAAAATGTAAAAAAAGAAGATTTAGAAGTGGTCTTGCACCAACAAGATGATGACTGGGTGCCTCTACTGAAGAGAGTGAATTCAATGGCTGCATTGAACTTTTAGAGTAACGAACCTAACTTCTAATGTAGACATGCCCAATTAGGAGTAGTCAGGTGCATCTTAGCGCAGCACGAGCAAGTCAAGTAACTGGAGAAGAACTGTCATATTTCAAACCTACACAAAAATTGAGAACAAGAGCTGTAAAGTGATACTGAATAGTGGCAATTACATCAACGTTATTGCGTCAAAATTGATCACCACCTTAGGGATGAAAACGGTGAAACATCCAAATCCCTACAAGATTACATGAATCAACGCTACATCCACAGAAGTTTAAGAGAGATGTCAAATCCCCATCCAGTTTGCCACGTACACAGATAACGTATAGTATGACATACTCCCTATGAATGTGGGAGATATCATTTTGGGATGACCATAATTGTTCGACTTAGATGTAATCATATATGGATGTACCAACCACTGCTCGTTCGTCCATAACGGCAAGAAAGTGAAGATATTGTAGAATCAACCTAAACCACCAATGTACAAAAAGAAGGTTGATAAGGGTAAAGGAAAAGTGGAGACACCAGCTCCAGCTCCTGAAAAGAAGAGTGATAAGGGTAAAGGGAAGATAGCAATGAACTTGATTAGCCACGATTAAATTAAAAAGAACTTGAATGAAGGATCGACTTGTTATGCACTTATGCTCAAGAAGCTGAGCCAGAAACCGAGGTGCAGATTTCATGACACATTAAACCAATACTGCGAGAGTATTCTTAAGGGTGGCAATTGGGTCGGGTCGACCCGACCCAATTACTACTCGACCCGTATAATAATCGGGTCAGGTCGACCCAACTCGATTATTATACGGGTCAAAAATTCAGACCCAGACCCAACCCGGACTTAGTCGGGTAGGCCCGACCCGACCCGTTTGACCCGATTATTAAACTTTAAATATATTTTCTTTACACTATATTATCAAATTGTTGGGTGATATAGTTGGTCATCACACTAAATTCACACACTAGAGGTTATGGTTTCAAACCTGGGCTCACGCATATTTATTGACAATTTAATTTAGGTGAAGAGGAGGCGTGGGCGACGCCGGAGGAGATCGAGATGAGGAGGCTAAGGAGAGAGAATAATCAGGTTTGGCGGGTTCGGGCCGACCCGACCCATTTAATAATCGGGTCAGACGGGTCGACCCGATTACGACCCAAACCTGATTAGCCCAACCCTGACCCGATTATGACCCAAACCCGATTAGCCCAAACCCAGACCCAATAACTCAGGGTCGGGTCGGGTCTGGCGAATCGCGACCCGTCTGCCACCACTAAGTTTTCTGAAGTCCTCCCAAAAGATCTGCAAAGTGAGTTGCCTCCAATGAGAGACATTCAACATTTCATTCACTTAGTCCCAGGAGCAACTTTGCCAAACTTGCCCCATTACAGGATGAACCCTGACGAGCACGCAAAGTTACAACGGCAGGTAGAAGAGTTACTTGACAAATGATTCATCAAAGAAACTTTGAGCTCATATGCAGCTCCCGCACTTTTGACGTCAAAGAAGGATGAAACATGATGTATGTGTATGGATAATCGCATAATTAACAAAATCACTGTCAAGTATCATTTTCCCATTCGTCTTAATGATCTGCTGGATTTGATGTTAGATGCCACAATATTCTCCAAGATTAATCTTAAGAGTGGGTACCACCAAATTAGAATTCAGTCAAAGGATGAATGAAAAATTGCATTTAAGACCAAGGAGGGCTATATGAATCCCTTTGGACTGTCCAATACTCTTAGCACCTTCATGAGAGTGATAACTCAACTATTTCGACCATTTATCGGTAAATTTGTGGTGGTGTACTTTGATGGTATACTGATTTACAGTCAAACTCAGAAGCAGCATATGGACCATCTGAGGCAAGTCTTTTGCACACTCCAGGTTGAGAAGTTCTATGCAAACCCGAAGAAGTGTGCTTTCTGTACAGACAGAATCTTCCTACAATTTGTGATTTCATCCGAGAAAGTTTCTGCAGACCCTGAGAAGATGGAGACAATTACGGGTGGCCACAACCCTGGACGATTAGGGAAGTCAAAAGTTTTCACGGTTAGATATTTTCTACCGTTGGTTCATCATAGAAATTAGCGTTATCATGACACCAATAACCGACTGTTTGAAGAATGATTGCCACCACCAAGGCTTTTAAGGAAGTGAAAAAGTTGATGACTGAAGCTCATGTTATGTGTGTCTATCAGACATTTCAAAGTGTTTGAAGTAACATGCGACACATCAGGGTTTATGATTGGTGATGTGCTGAGCCAAGAAAAATCATCATGTTGTATATTTCAGCGAGAAGTTAAATGAAGTCTGATAGCAATACTCCACATATGATAAGAGGCTTTCATTACCGGAGACATCTGCTACCGCAAGAGTTTGTGTTGTATTCAGACATGAGGCGCTGAAATATCTCAACTCCCAAAAGAGGTTAAATACAAGACACAACAAGTGGGTGGAATTCCTTCAGGACTACACATTTGTCCTCAAGCATAATCGGGAGTTGAAAACAAGATCGCTAATGCGCTCAGCCGACGAGTGATAATTTTGATAGCTATGAGCGCATAAGTGACAAGGTTCGAGAGACTGAGAGAGGAATATGAGTCATGTCCCGACTTTGGAGAAATATGTCACTTTGCGGGACAGTTCTGATCGAGATGGACGGGTTTCTGCTACAAAACAAATATTTGTTTAGATTCCTTAAGCTATGCATTCTCCGTACGTCCTTCAATGATTTCCTATCTTGGGAAATGCATGATGAAGACTTGGTTGGACACTTCAGCCAGAACAAGACGATTGAGGCTATTGAACATAGATTCTACTGACCGAGCTTAAAGAGATATTGCTAAGATCGTTGGTCAGTGTCACACTTGTCAACTGGCCAAACAACAAAAACAGATGGTCGGTCCCTAAACGCCTCTCCCTGTACCCAGTTGTCCTTGGCAAGACATGAGTTTAGATTTTATACTAGGAATACCAAAAAAAGCAAAAAAGGCATGACTTTATCTTAATAGTGGTAGACAGATTCTCCAAGATGGCTCACTTCATTCCGTGTTCAAAACCTCAGTACGTGTAGCTGTCTTTTACTTTGATCATATTGTCTAACTGCATGAGTTGCCTAAAACCATAGTGTCGGATAGAGATATTAAGTTTGTTAGCTACTTTTGGCAAACACTGTAGCACAAAAATGGAGACCAAACTGAAATTATCAACGATCTTTCATCCGAAAATTGATAGACAACTGAGGTAGTCAATAAAACCTTAGGAAATCTCCTTATGTCTCGTTAGAAAAAATTTGAAAAGTTGGAATCTAATCTTGCCTATGACCGAATTTGCACATAGTAGTTTTGTCAATAGGACTACAAGTCTTAGTCATTTGAGATAGTAACTGGTTTTAAACCTAGGTAGCCAATTGATTTAGTTCCATGGCTCATTATCATTTTAGGGTATCAAACTCTGCATCTGCATTCACATCTCATATACAGGCATTACATGAGAAAATTAAAGAAAATATATAAAAAATAATGATGATTATAAAACTTTTGCTGATTTACACCGTACATTAAGAATATTTAATGTCGGTGACTGTGATGGTCTGCTTGAGATCCAAATGGTTTCCTCCTGGGACCGTGAAGAAATTGCACGCACAAAGCGCAAGACCATTTCAAATCCTCAAAAGAATCAATTCAAATGCTTATGTGGTGGACCTTCCACTAGATTTTGGCATTAGTTACACTTTAATGTTGAAGATTTAGTTCCATATAAAGGTATTTTTGATATCTCTTCTGATCCATTCGTGGATGAGCCTACCTGGGACCTAATTTCTGAGAGCCCCCCGCTACCTCCACTTCCTCCATAATTAACCTATGCAGCGAAAAATATAGATTCTACCTTGGATGTTCGAGTGTCTCTACTAGTGACGGAGGAATGCGACGCCATCTTATTAAGTGAAGAGAAAGACCTGAGTCAGAAAATTCTTGGATTACTAAAAAGGATTTCCGACAGCTTGATCCTGAGCTATTGGAGTATTACCACAACCAGCAGCAGCCTCCCACCACAAACTTGACAGGATCGAGTTTTTCCCACCCGGGAGAAATAATGAGAACATTACGCCATTGAGGCGACAGTTCGATCGAGTTTATTTGAGATCCAGAAAACGGCGTGTTGCATTCTTTTGGTTTAAGCAATTTTATTTATTTTAATTTATTTGTTTTAGTAGTATTTCTTTTGTGTGGGTGTTTAATACCACATCGATTATTTCCTAGAAGTACTCATTTTGTAAAGCCTATAAAAAGGCCTCAAGATTTCTCTTTGAATTTATTATTTGAATGATTAAAACTTTCAAAATTTTCAGCTAAATTCTTGAGATTTTGCTCTTGAGTTTGGGTGTGAAGCCCGTGCAAAGGGTGGAAGCCCAAAATTCTATCCAGATTTTCAATTCAAATTTTAAACCCTAGTTTTCAAATTTGAAGGTAACTGCGATCCAGAGTGTTTTACATCACCTACTCAAACTATGACATAATATTATCTAAACTACTCCAACTACTACTAGGACTCTATAACGAAACTTGCATATTATATCTAACAAAAACAAAATGATTTTGATTTAAACAAGAAGAGCATCTCCATACACCTTAATCTCTAAAATTATTAAGTGAGATCCTTATGGCACCAGCTGAAAGTTATTGATGCATAGGGCTTCAAAGGATGGAAAGCAACAAATGATCATAGTGGCATCAAACAAATATTGCAATCACCTATTACAATCATATCTATTGGCATGTGGTGGTTGATATTTACGAGGCCATCTAGAAATAATACAAGCAGTACATAAGTGACTGGCTTACGGATAAACCATCTTTTGCACATTTGGATCTACCATCATTTTCTCCAATGCATCAACTGTCACAGATGATGCTTAACATGTTTGTACAAGCGAAAATAAGTATATGTTTTAAATATGCCAGATCAGGAATCTAAACAGAACTTAACAGAAATAAATAATTAATCAAGCTAGTGACTGGCAAAATGAAAATCCTTTAAGGAAACCAGTGTGGATGAACAGAGGAATGCACAATTTAAAGTTAAATATGAAGCATGTGCTCATAAGCAAGCAATCAGCACTTCCAAGATACATGTGCGCGCGCGCACAAAGCTCTCATGATAAAGTTCAATATAGAACAAAGGACTCAACCACAGATCACCACCACAAATAGAGTCCACGTGATACCACCACAGTTTTGGTCCAGATAAAGCTTCGACAACTAGATAGTACAGCAGTACAAATATAATCAAGCCATGATGATGGAGAAAAGAATTTTGGTATGACCTACATCATTAATTATTCATCATCCCAGTTACTAACCACATTGTGATTGATCAGCAGAAGAATTTGCATCCTGCTGAACAGCAGCTCAATTTCGTGAAACCTTAATAATTAGAGCACAATGTATCAAAAGGTATATCACATGGCATCAATCCATTAAATTGTAAAAGATGGGAGCAAAACTTACTTCGTTCTTAAAATTAGCATTGCTTGAAGTGCTGGTGTTTACTGAATCTACCGAATATTCTGAATCCTTTTGCAGAACTTCTTGTGGAGAAACATCCACAAAATCTGCAGAATGAATTTTATCAGTGAGCAACCAAAGTGTGTCAACTGAAATGAGAAATCCCCATAATACAAAGATTTAAACATGAAGCGGCTGTGTGTTCTTTCTTAGAAGAAAAAGGTGGGTATAGTCCTGGAAAAGCAGTTCTCTGTTAAGCACCTTTTGTATATGATGCATCAGGCAATTACATGCTGATCAAATGGAAGGGAGAAGCTACAATCAAAAGACTACTGCACAAAAACATGATTTTAGTGATTTATCTATTATGCCTAGAGATTGGCTATCAGAAATGGTTTAAAAAAATAATTTATTTGCATATCAAATTTTGGGACTCTGAGATCCACCACCCACCCAAAAAAAAACTCCACACTCTCTTCATGAGCGATTCCAACAAGGTATGAGAATGAAAGGTTTGGAGTTCCGGATCTTGGAAAATATTTAGTTTCTTTTGTATAAACTTTGCCGTCTTAATTCTCTTTATTTAGGATGTTGGGGCAATACTGGGCTCCGCATTAGGAAATTGGAGGGAACTCAAGGGCAGGACAGCTTGAACAATTTTGATGGAATCTGCAATTGGATGCATGGAAATGAGAAAAAGAGAAGGTGAACGTAAGATGAGATCAAGGAACGGTAATAACAGTCCTCAACCATCAGTTTATGAATGAAGTTGACAACGGGGATTTTGAAAAACTTATATGGGACTGAAATGAAAATATAAAGATTTTACGGTGATATTGAAATATGAAGATACTTGGGGGTATATTTAAAAAAACATAAACTTTTTATTTGGAATCAATTTCAAGATTCAGATTAACAAATTTTCATGACTATACCAATTAGCGACAAAAAAAAAGGAATTGAGAATTTATCTGACAACGCCTTAACTAGTTTGTAGTTTGACTCTCATCCTCCAAGCGGAGATACAACCTGATTGGTGGAAATGGTACTGAATTTGCATCTTCTCAACAAAAAAAGAATTTTGTTAGCTATAAACAGAAACTTTGTGCCATGCCTTTGATACAGTTAGGAGCGTAACCAACCAGCCTAACTCAACTTGCCTCACAGTCATGGTTAAACCCTAACCCCAAATAAAGAAATGAATCAAATGAAAAAGCATTGTGAACAATTTTATAGAGAGGGAAGAAAAGGTTTGACTTGAGAGTATATGTTAAATTTCAGGAAAAAAATTTAACATTTTTTTTTTAGCTAACTTCAAGATTCTTGAAAAGTGAGATGCATTAAAAGTTGGGCTCACTTTTCATAGGCATTAAATGCATCATAAAGACATGTGCACAAATCTAGAAGCACATCAAATGCAAAAAATGTTGTTAAATCTTCTTTTAAAATTCGATGTAAACGTGTGTAATCAAGCCACCACCAACCCCAACCCCAACCCACCCAACATCAACACCAAACCCACCACCCCAAAACAAGAGAAAATCCAACATTCCACAAAGAACATTAAATGAACAGAATAATAACGCATGTAGCATCTAACTCATGACACACGAAAAATGATGCCGACTTGAATAAAGTAAGGTACCATATTTCTTCGGTTCCTTCTTGATCTCCGTGTCATATCTGACTTCTGCAGGTGGAGTTGCTTCCACTTTAGTGCAGTGACATCTACTGTAGCAGTTGGTTGTGAAGCAGCACGTGGTGGTGATAGGATTCTTGAAAACGATGGTGATGGAGTACTTGAAACTGGTGATGCAGAAGAAAATGGGAAGGGTGAACCTTGGGGAAAGGCAGCATTATTGAATTGGCCATTTTGTGGTGCTTCTGACCCATCGTTGTCTTGAAAGCTTGCTGTAGCGCATATTGCTGAATGAGAAAACCACAAAATATAGTCACAAAGTGTCACCTTAAAAAATAAAGAAAGAAAGAAAACTAAAAAGTGTTCATGTCATGTTGACAATACAGATATGCAGACATGATACCTCATGTGTGTATTGGGAAAAAAAAACTAACAGAAGCAAGCAATTATCTCCCAGAAAAAAAATAAACAGATTTGTTCAATAATAAATCTCTCTGTAATATGTGTACACCTATGAGATAAAAATGCATGCACTCATGGACCACAAGGCATTGGTAAAAAGCATTCACATTTCATTAATTTTAAAATGAGATATACATCTTATATATTAGAATGAATTCTTAGCGACATATTAACATTAGAACCTACTTTTAAATCTTATATATTATAATGAATCCTTAACTACACAATGTCAGCACTCTCTAAGAGTTATTGGATCTCAAATTAAGTGCATAAAGATGAAAGATACGAGGTGTAATTGAAGATGTACTAGTGCTATAGAACGAATTTCTGAGGATAACACCAGAGTGCAGACAAATAAAACTCTAAAGAGATTACAGAAACACGGTATAAAGGAAAACAATCACTGCATATACATTTAGAACACCACTGGATTCAAAAATAACATCTGTACTTCGTAGAAAGGATTACATAGAGGACACCTTATAAGCTTCATGGTTTAATAGATTTAACCTGCAAGACTTAGCCCTTTATACAAGGTTGGCTGTAAGATGAAGATTTAATGCATCAAACATTGAGTTGTTCTATTGCCAGCGCTAAGCCCCACATCAGACCTCTGTGCTTGGAACTTTCAGTAAGAGAAGACCAGGACAAAGCACCTGGCAAACAAGTTGGCTGGAAGAGATACCTAACTTACTGGTTCTTGTTCCTATGTACCTAAACAGGTATGCCTGGAAGAAAACCTACCAGGCCAGCATGTCTAAAAGCTTCCGAACAAAGTAAAAAAAAAAAATTAATACTTGAAAAAAAAAAAAAAACCTCTTCAAAGCAATTCAGTATCATCAGCTGCATGGCAAAGGGCATGTCAAATGTTAAAAGTATGCAGCTACATGCAGTGGGTGAGATCACCTTTACTTCCGTCGCTACCTGCCAAATAAGATATGGTTGTCCAAAACAGATCACGGAGGAATATAGGCCATGACAAGGACAAGACACTGGTCCAAAACTAACCAAAATTATCTCACCAAAGAGAATAATGCTGAGGTCCCAACCCCCACTCCGATCCAGAAAAGAGGTGAGCCTCTAAAACGTTTCAAAAAGATTTAAAAACCAAAGATATAATTGCTTCCAGTGATAAAAATTTACAGAAGGGATGAAATTTGGGAGGGAAAGTAGTCCCTCCAGATATTCAACCAATCAGAAGAAATACTACATGAACTTACATGTATGATGGTGGGGGTGGCACTGGAAGTTGGGGTGTACCGCTAGCTGTGGACATCTCGCTGCTGCCTGAAGTTGTAACGCGTGCAAAATTGTGTGAGACCAATTTCTTCAAAACTGCAGTGCATAAAAAGGTGCTACGTAAAGAAATAATGAATGGAATAAATAAATGCGAAAACAGAAACATAAGCAAATAAAAAAAATGCAAGATAGATTTTCAAAAAAGAAAGGTTGATGTAACATGTAAATAAATTTTAAAAGCACTATAAAGAATTGAATCACGTTGCCAAGAATTTTGAAAGCACTATAAAGAATTGAATCATACTGCGAAGAGACCCCAAAAAGATTCAAAGTCCGAAGAGCAACTCTCCAGACGTCAATAGCTTAATTTTGAACTTTAAATGCTCAGCCTATCAATCCACATTGAATACATAGTAAGGCAAACATGAGAGAGTAATATTGATAAAAGAACTTCGGATCAATGGCTTGCCTCCTGCCATTGGCAGAAAGGCCTCCTGATAGGTAGTGAAAAATGCATAATTGACATCATATATACCATCGCATTTGCACATTTATTCATATTATAATGCACAATTATTAATATTTCTTTATTTAATATGTGCAGGCCTCAAATTATCAATTTAATAAAGAATAAAGCTAAAAGAGCCCAAAAGCCCAGATCCAAGCCCATGTTTGAAGCCCAGGTGAAGAAGTGCAAATACAAAGATTCAAAATGCAAATACAAGGGCTAAGAGTTGCAAATATCAGAAATTAGGGTTGGATAGACTTCTGTCAAACCCTAAACACCTGCAGGATGAAGATAAAAGGCCAAGATAGAGAGGAATTTCGTGGAGAAAGGATTTGAAGAAATCTGGATTAAGGGTAACTTGATTACCAAGTTATCTCGAAAATCCAGATTAAAAGGCCAGGATCACACTTCTAAAAGCAGAAGCCCACATGGACGGACCAGGAGAGGCCACGCGCCAAAGCGCGTGGCCAGAAGCCAAGAAACTGCCGCGGAGGCGCGGCAAAAGCCGCGCATCCGCGGCAGTCTTGATAAGGATGGCTACCAAATTTTGTTGACACTTCTATCCGGGACTCCTCTACATTCTGCACTATAAATATCAGAGCATTCGCAACAGGGAGGGATCCAGAGACGAACTAGGGTTTTTCTTTAGCTATTTTTTAAATTTCTGCCAAAGTTGTAATTTTTATTTCAAGCGAGTTGTGGAAGAAGGAGCTTGTATTTGGGATCAGTTCATCGAATAAAGGTTACCTTTTTTCTAGTCAATTCTCTGTTATTTAATTTTGCATTTTCTTCGTGATTTCTTGAGTTTGGTTTGATCTGCGATCTCTTGATTCTTTTTATTTTCTTACGTTCTTTGTTCATCTTCTTATATAAAAAAAAAAAAAAGGGAAAATAATTAAAAGATGATTAACTAATATTCCTCTAGTGGTTTGCTGTGTTTCTTAAAGCAACCCTAGAGCAGTTAGGCATTGGTTTGATGGATGACAACTCTTGAAACCCTAGGTTTAAAGTAGATGCTTGAAGATTAAACAATAATTAGTATTCTAATCTAATATCACAACATTAATTAATTCTTCACATTTCATATCTAAGAACTTTGACAATGCAACCTCAAGGTAAGACTTCTTTTGTGTTGTGCTTAGATGTTAGGATGAAAAAGTGTTGGACTTTTTAGAGTGATGTTGGTAAGATTCTAAATATCTTCTCTTGCTTGCATATAAAAACCTAGGATAAAACTCCTATATTCCAATATGATGATCAATAGCCTTGACTTGCAATAGGGTTGTGGTAGAAGATCAGCAAAACCACGTTTTTAATCTCTTATATTCATCACAAATCTAATCTTTCTTTTCTTACTTGAAGCATACAAGGGAATCGGCCGAAAAGCTTGCATCGCATCCTTCCCTGAGGATCACGACCCGCTCGAGCCCTTGCTACAGCGGATTCGCATTGAGACTAAGCAAATCTGAACTTTATTTTTAATCTCAATCAAATTTTGGCGCCGTTGCCGGGGAGGGACGGTAAGTTATCTCTAAAACAAAAAATTTTAATTATTAACTTATTCTTTATTCTTTTCTGTTGCAGGTTACAGGTGAAGAAACAATATTTTGGCAACTGCAGTAACATATAAGTGGACCTGGGACTCTGCTCAAGAAAGCAGAGCCCAGGATCCCTCCAGAGTGCCGCGTTCCCACGGCAAAAGCCGCGCAAACGCGGCACAAAGGAGTTGACTCCTAACCAATTTTCTGCAGGCTCTTCAGCTCTGCAAAATACAGCTTCTGCAGTACTTAACTTTCTGTATTATTCACCATATACCTGCTAAGTTATTCAACAGTAAAAAATTGGTTGTAATCGTTAAAAGTTGATTAGACGTTTGCATATTAGGCACGTGTCTTTTCAATTATTTTTATTTACTGTTGAAGAGTGCTGGAGGCAAGTGTAGCTGACTACTGACAGAATTTTCTGCAGGTTGCTCTGCAGTGCAAAAAAATTATAATTCTGCTGTGATATTATTGCTCTGTGATCACACTGCAACTGTTAATAATTAACATTAACCTATTTGTTGGAAAAAAATAAAAAAAATATTTTTAGACTCTTGCATTTTAGGGCACGTGTCTATTTTTAATTCTTTAATTCTGTTGAAGAGTGCTGGCGACAAGGTACGTCTGCATAGCATATAGATTAGGAAGCACTCTTGTTTGTTTACTGCTTTCTTGAGTGTTACTTTTCTACAGCTTTACACGTACACTAAATCATCTTAAGGGCATAACCCATAA
This sequence comes from Agave tequilana, assembly GCA_038442645.1. Classification (NCBI taxonomy): domain Eukaryota; kingdom Viridiplantae; phylum Streptophyta; class Magnoliopsida; order Asparagales; family Asparagaceae; genus Agave; species Agave tequilana. The sequence goes on along the minus strand of JAVJIF010010975.1, from coordinate 59,138 downwards.
CAAAGATAAGGTGGGGATTTCATCACCCTTCCTTGGCCCACAAATCATACCAGTCACACTCACAACCCTAACCCTAATTAAAACTTGACTAGACGTTGGCCCCTAAGGTAACTCGGACTCAATAGGAGATTGACCGAAGAAGGAAAGTTGTTCGAAATTAACCCTTGCCAAATCGGTGTCTAGCGAAGGGATTGAGGGCCGAAAGCCCGAAGAACGGTGGTTATTTAATTAAGGAACGTCTCCGACGGAAAACCTCCCACCGGTCTTGCCCTGAACTGGCCGATTAGCTCGTGGTTAACGTCGACAATAGACCTCCTAAGGACAGTCTAAAGTTAGGAGTCGTCTAGGTCAAGGATAACCCTAGAATAGGATTTTGTTTGTTTTTCTTTTTCTTTTGATTGATTGGGTGAACTTGTTTGCTGATTGTGCATGACCGCTTGGTCGAGAGACCCACTCACATCCCGGCTAACTAGAACTAGTTCACCACCCGAGCTCAAGCCCGACTCACACATGGCACAACAACAGTCACTCCAAGATAGGTTCTATCCCATTAGAACCTCTCTTCCTTCTTGCATCCAGCTCACTATCGAAAGTGTTGACCCATATGAACTCAAGCCACAATACATCAACACTCTTCCCAAATTTCACGGACTTGAATCTGAGGATGCATACTTCTTCATAAGGGAATTTGAAGAAGTTTGTCAAATGATGAATATGCCTAAGTTAGGAGACGATGCTATCAAACTTAGGTTTATCCCCTTTGCTTTGAAGGATTTAGCAAAGAAATGGCTCTACAGTCTAGAGGCCGGTTCTATATCTTCTTGGGATAATTTCATTAAGGCCTTCTTAAAGAAATTTTATCCCGTTCACAAGACTGCACTGATTAGGAAGAATATCCTCCAGTTTAAGCAAACAGCCAATGAACCTTTTTGGAAATACTTCGAGCGTTTTAAGGATCTCCTTGCCCAATGTCCTCACCATGGGATAGAGAAATGGCGACTTTGCCAAGTTCTCTATGATGGATTAGATTATTCTACTAAAACACTGTTAGAATCCATGTGTCAAGGAGGATTTCTGCAAAAGAATGAAGATGAAGGATGGACATTGTTTGAGGAATTAGCTGAAAAATCCATCCAATGGGACCCTACTCCTGAAAAATCTAGGACTAATGACCCTACTTCTTCTAAAGGAGGTATCCATTCCATTGAGGCCAACGTAGCAACCGATGCTAAGTTAGCTGCTGTTATGCGTAGATTAGAGGCTCTTGAAACGAAAGAGCCAGTCTCTGTGAACCAAGTCAGCCCAACATCTTCGGCGGGCTGTACTTATTGTCAAGATATGAACCATGTGTTCGAGGAATGTCCTGTTTTCATCGCGCATCAAAGCTTGCCCGAACATACGAGTGCGGCCTTCACAAGGCCCGCCAACAATCCTTATGCACCCACCTACAATCCCGGTTGGAGAAACCATCCCAATTTCTCATGGGGCCCAAGTAACAATGAGCAGATTAGGCCCAAATTCTCCAACAATTTCCAAAATCCGCCCTATCAGCAAGGTTTTCCCAGTCAAAATCAGCCACCTTCTTTCCAATATACACAAATGGAAACAAGAATGTCCAACATGGAAAGGAAGATGGACACCCTAGTTAAAAGCCAAGACACGCTGGCTCAAGCCCTAAGTAGGATAGAGCTCCAATTGAACCAGCAAGAGAGACAGAGGGGTACCCTGCCGAGTCAACCATTGCCTAACCCTAGGAATCCTAGGCCAGCCAATGAGGCTCAAGACCCAAATCAGTGTCATATGGTCCATACACTCAGATCGGGGAAACAAGTTGATAATCAAGTATCCATGCCATCGGATCCATCTAGCTCCACTTCCATTCCATCTAGCTCCACTCCTTCTCCATCCAGCCCCAAGGAAACTGAAGCTGAAAAGTCAGCAGATCAGTTGCACCAGCCTATAGCTCCATTTCCAAATAGGCTTAGAAGCAACAACAATGCACACATGGAGAAATTATTAGAGGTGTTCAATCAAGTTAGGCTCAACATTCCACTTCTTGATGCAATCCAACAGGTCCCTAGTTATGCCAAATTCATTAAGGACATGTGCACCAAGAAAAGAAAGACTAATGTGCCTAAGAAGGTTTTTCTAGCCACTAACATTAGTGAGCTACTGTCCAACCAGATCCCTATCAAGTATAAGGACCCAGGTTGCCCCACCATTTCTTGCACCATAGGTCGAGCCGAAATCAATCGAGCACTCCTCGATTTAGGAGCCAGCATCAATTTGCTCCCTTTCTCCGTGTATCAACAACTTGGATTAGGTGAACTCAACCCGACCCAAGTTACTATTCAGTTGGCTGACCGCTCTATCAAAGTTCTAAAGGGAGAGATCAATGACGTTCTCATACGGGTTGGAGAATTCATTTACCGGTCGATTTCATTGTCTTAGAGACACAACCTGTGTCTAATCCTAGGTCCCAAACTCCCGTTATCTTAGGAAGACCATTCCTAGCAACCGCTAATGCAATTATAAATTGTAGAAACGGTTCCATGAGACTGACTTTTGGGGATATGACCAAGGAAGTCAATGTTTTCAACCTAGGTAAGCATCCCTACGATGTGACCGATCAACCCTTTGAGGTTAACTCCATTGAGAACATGACGAGTGAGCATAATGATGAGATCATATTTGAGTCAGAGGAAGAGGAAGAGTTAGAAACAAGTGATATCAGTCTTGATGAGATCGAATGGGAATCAAATCTGAGTTCGATAGAAATGGGAGATTCTAGCATCACACCGCCACCCATTGAGCCAACTCCTTCTTTGGAGTTAAAAGCCTTGCCCAAACATCTTAAGTACGCCTACCTAGGTGAACAAGAGACGTTACCGGTCATAGTTGCATCTAATTTGACCAATAGGCAAGAGGAGGACCTGCTGGCAACCCTTAGGAGACATAGGGAAGCCATTGGTTGGACTATGGCAGATATTAAGGGACTGAGCCCTACGATAGTCCAGCATCGTATTCATCTTGAGGAAGGGACTAGACCGAAAAGGGATCCACAGCGTAGACTAAACCCACTTATGCAGGAGGCTGTACAAGCCGAGATAGTAAAACTGTTAGATAATGGGATAATTTATTCCATTTCCGATAGCGAATGGGTGAGCCCAATGCACGTGGTCCCTAAGAAGTCTAGCTTTACAGTGGTAGAGAACGACAAACATGAGTTAGTGCAAACACGATTGCCTACCAAGGTGAGAGTATGCATAGACTACCGTAAGTTGAATGCAGCCACTAGGAAAGATCATTTTCCCCTCCCTTTCATCGATCAAATGTTGGAAAGATTAGCAGGTCATGAGTATTACTGCTTTTTGGATGGGTATTCAGGGTATAACCAAATCCCTATAGCCCCGGAGGATCAAGAGAAAACAACGTTCACGTGTCCATTTGGGACATTTGCTTACCGTCGAATGCCTTTCGGCCTATGCAATGCCCCCGCCACATTCCAACGTTGTATGTTAAGCTTGTTTTCTGATATGGTCGAGCGTTTCCTAGAGATTTTCATGGACGACTTCTCAGTCTATGGAAATTCATTTGACCAGTGTCTCCATCATTTGGAGCTAGTGCTGAGTAGGTGCACCGAGAAGAACTTGACCCTCAATTGGGAAAAGTGTCACTTCATGGTGCAACAAGGGATTGTCCTAGGTCATGAGATATCTAGGGAAGGGATTAAGGTAGACAAGGCCAAAGTGGAAATCATTGCGAAACTTCCACTTCCTCGATGCGTGAAGGACATTCGATCCTTTTTAGGACACGCCGGATTTTATCGTAGGTTCATTAAGGACTTTAGCAAAATTGCTAGACCCCTTACAAACCTTCTAGCTAAGGACGTGTCCTTCATCTTTGATGATAGGTGCCATAGTGCTTGGGAGAAATTGAAAGTGGAACTTATATCTGCCCCTATCATCTCACCTCCGGACTGGTCCAAGCCTTTTGAGATCATGTGTGACGCTTCTGATTTTGCGATAGGTGCTGTCTTAGGACAGCGTAAGGACAATAAGCAGCACGTGATCTACTATTCGAGTAGGACGCTTAATGAGGCCCAAATGAACTATACTACCACCGAGAAGGAATTCTTGGCAGTAGTGTTCGCTTTGGAGAAATTCCGTCCATACCTACTTGGGACTAAGACCACGATCTTCACTGACCATTCTGCTCTGCGATACCTTATGCTTAAGAAAGATGCGAAGGCCCGACTCATTCGTTGGATCCTTCTACTGCAAGAATTTGATCTCGAAATTCGAGATAAAAAAGGTGTCGAAAATGTCGTAGCTGACCATCTCTCTCGTGTGCCCAACGCACCTTCTGTCGAGCTGCCCATCAATGACAATTTTCCCGATGAGCAACTTCTAGCCATCTCTAAGGAGCCATGGTTTGCTGACATAGTAAACTACTTAGTCACAAACCAAACACCACCTAGTTGGTCCAAACAGGATAGATACCGATTCTTGTCTCAAGTTCGGTATTACATGTGGGAAGATCCTTATCTTTTCAAATATTGTAGCGACCAAATCATTAGGAGATGTGTCCCCGACGAGGAGACTAGAAGTGTGCTAGCTTTTTGTCATGAGTTCGCTTGCGGTGGACATTTTGGTCCCCGCAAAACTGCCGAGAAAATTCTGCAAAGTGGCTTTTATTGGCCAACTGTGTTTAGAGATGCATTTGAGTATTGCAAGACTTGCACAAGATGTCAAATGATAGGAAGAATTTCCAAACGAAATATGATGCCCCTAAATCCCATTCTAGAAGTAGAACTTTTCGACGTATGGGGCATTGATTTTATGGGACCCTTCCCTAATTCGTTTGGGCACCAATACATCTTGTTGGCCGTAGACTATGTGTCGAAGTGGGTAGAAGCTGTCCCTTGCAAGACAAATGACAACAAAGTTGTTGTCAAATTCTTGAAAGATAATATCATCTCACGCTTTGGAATCCCTCGAGCCATCATTAGCGACAATGGCACACATTTTTGCAATAGAACTTTTGAAGCTCTTATGCGAAAATATGCCATAACACATAAGTTGTCTACGCCCTACCATCCTCAAACTAGCGGACAGGTAGAAGTTTCCAATAGACAGGTCAAGCTCATCTTGGAGAAGACTGTGAATCAGAATAGGAAGGACTGGTCCATCAAACTGGTGGATGCCCTATGGGCATATAGGACTGCCTACAAGACGATTCTAGGAATGTCTCCCTATAGACTAGTCTTTGGAAAGGCTTGCCACCTTCCTGTCGAGCTAGAGCACCGGGCCCTATGGGCAATTAAGCAGCTAAATTTCGATTTAGATAGAGCCGGTGAGTTTCGGAAATTACAAATTTCTGAACTAGAGGAGTTGAGGAATGACGCATACGAGAATGCGAAGATTGTGAAGGATAGAGTTAAGGTTTTTCACGATAAATTCATCACGAGAAAAACTTTTGTCCAAGGACAAAAAGTTTTACTTTACAACTCTAGACTTCATCTCTTTCCCGGCAAATTGAAGTCAAGATGGACAGGACCATTCATTGTTAAAACGGTCTTTCCACACGGAGCCATAGAGATCTACGATCCCAAAAATGGCAATTCATTCAAGGTAAATGGTCAACGTCTTAAAATCTTTTTGGAGTCTGTACCGGAAGCTAATGCGGCGATGGGTCTTTTTGACCCACTGTATCGGTGATTATATCTTTCTGCCAATTCATGCATTCCATACATTTCATTCATACATTAGGGACAATGCATGAAACAAGTGTGGGGGAAGGGTATGTAATATATTTAAAAAAAAAAATTAAAAAAAAAATAAATAAAAAAATAAAAAAAATTAAAAAAAAAATGTTATAAAAAGGAAATATTTTGACTTATTTTTTGAAAGAAATCTAAGTTAGTTTTAAGGATTAGGAAAATCATGATTAGGATTTCTAAAAACTTGGTCAAAATAAATAAATTGTTTAAATTTTAGGTATAGGAGAGAAATTGAATAAATAATTAGTCTTGATTTTTACCTTAATGAAATGTGCATACCAAATGCATATCTAGGATTCTAAGACAAAGACCCTTGTGCCTCATATATAAAAAAAAAAAGGAAAAAAAAATAAAAAAAAAATCACTAATAAAGCTGGATACATGTGCCTCAAGAAGCATAAGTATTCACGCCTAAAAGTGAATGCAAAAAATAAAAAAATAAAAATAAAAAAAAATAATACCTTAGTTTTGTGGCCTAGTTCACTTGAATTTGAGTCCGCGGGGTGTTTTCTCACCTGGTGCCCTAAGACCGACCGGTTTGGGAGTCACCGACTTTAAGTTCGCTACATGGGTGGATTAGAAAGTCCGAGGGAACTAAGGAAAAATTACTTATATGTACTAACACATCTAATAATCAATTAGTTAGGTATTAGGGCCTCAAGAAGCCTTGATACTTATACGAAAGAAAATTAGATGAGTTATACATGCCAAAAATATATATATATATATATATTAACACATCTAATAGTCAATTAGTTAGGTATGAGGGCCTCAAGAAGCCTTGATACTTACACGAAAGAAAATTAGATGATGTTATAAAAATAATAATGAGGCATGAGAGTCCAAGTTAAGGAATTCCTAGATTCACAAGGGTGCGTATAACTTTTGGTAACGAAAAAGACTATATTAGAAATTCAATTTTAATTCTTACCTAAAATGGACAACAATTGACTTTATTAAGACTAGGTTTGAGGAATGAATAAAAATGAGGATCCTAAAACTTATAGACTACTTAGTCTCTTCAATAATAATTCAAATATTTTCCTTTTTATGGATTTTGTGGGTGTAATCCGCTGAAAACCCTCACGAGACAACACTCGTCCTCTAGGGTAACCTAGGGGTTTAACGGCTTGTTGCACATGCTAAGTGCAACCGTGATTCCTACGAAAGTGAGTTAGCTAGATTAGATTTTTCTCTTTCTTTTTGATTTTTACTCGAGGACGAGCAAAAAGATAAGTGTGGGGGTGTGATAGGTAGTGAAAAATGCATAATTGACATCATATATACCATCGCATTTGCACATTTATTCATATTATAATGCACAATTATTAATATTTCTTTATTTAATATGTGCAGGCCTCAAATTATCAATTTAATAAAGAATAAAGCTAAAAGAGCCCAAAAGCCCAGATCCAAGCCCATGTTTGAAGCCCAGGTGAAGAAGTGCAAATACAAAGATTCAAAATGCAAATACAAGGGCTAAGAGTTGCAAATATCAGAAATTAGGGTTGGATAGACTTCTGTCAAACCCTAAACACCTGCAGGATGAAGATAAAAGGCCAAGATAGAGAGGAATTTCGTGGAGAAAGGATTTGAAGAAATCTGGATTAAGGGTAACTTGATTACCAAGTTATCTCGAAAATCCAGATTAAAAGGCCAGGATCACACTTCTAAAAGCAGAAGCCCACATGGACGGACCAGGAGAGGCCACGCGCCAAAGCGCGTGGCCAGAAGCCAAGAAACTGCCGCGGAGGCGCGGCAAAAGCCGCGCATCCGCGGCAGTCTTGATAGGATGGCTACCAAATTTTGTTGACACTTCTATCCGGGACTCCTCTACATTCTGCACTATAAATATCAGAGCATTCGCAACAGGGAGGGGATCCAGAGACGAACTAGGGTTTTTCTTTAGCTATTTTTTAAATTTCTGCCAAAGTTGTAATTTTATTTCAAGCGAGTTGTGGAAGAAGGAGCTTGTATTTGGGATCAGTTCATCGAATAAAGGTTACCTTTTTTCTAGTCAATTCTCTGTTATTTAATTTTGCATTTTCTTCGTGATTTCTTGAGTTTGGTTTGATCTGCGATCTCTTGATTCTTTTTATTTTCTTACGTTCTTTGTTCATCTTCTTATATAAAAAAAAAAAAAAGGAAAATAATTAAAAGATGATTAACTAATATTCCTCTAGTGGTTTGCTGTGTTTCTTAAAGCAACCCTAGAGCAGTTAGGCATTGGTTTGATGGATGACAACTCTTGAAACCCTAGGTTTAAAGTAGATGCTTGAAGATTAAACAATAATTAGTATTCTAATCTAATATCACAACATTAATTAATTCTTCACATTTCATATCTAAGAACTTTGACAATGCAACCTCAAGGTAAGACTTCTTTTGTGTTGTGCTTAGATGTTAGGATGAAAAAGTGTTGGACTTTTTAGAGTGATGTTGGTAAGATTCTAAATATCTTCTCTTGCTTGCATATAAAAACCTAGGATAAAACTCCTATATTCCAATATGATGATCAATAGCCTTGACTTGCAATAGGGTTGTGGTAGAAGATCAGCAAAATCACGTTTTTAATCTCTTATATTCATCACAAATCTAATTTTTCTTTTCTTACTTGAAGCATACAAGGGAATCGGCCGAAAAGCTTGCATCGCATCCTTCCCTGAGGATCACGACCCGCTCGAGCCCTTGCTACAGCGGATTCGCATTGAGACTAAGCAAATCTGAACTTTATTTTTAATCTCAATCACCTCCTCTTCTTTTTTTTTCCCCTTTTTACTCATTTCCTCTTTAATTGTGCAGCACTAAAGTTTTAATTAAAGAACAACAAGGAACATCCCATCTCCCTAATGATATATCTATAAACCAATTTAAAAGAGACAGAAGTAATAATTCAACTTTTGCCTCACCGCTCCCCTTATTGGTCACTTGGAGCAGATCCCACATGCATGAGGCTCCCAATGATGCCATCCCATTATTGCTGGTTGGATTTCACTTCATTAGACTCCCCTGCTGACAAAGTATCTTCTCCAACTAAAAAGGAGCACATACATAACATTTAGAAGAAAAAAATCAATTTTCACACTATTCCACAAAGAGAGCAAAATGGTTCATGCACGAGGACACAGACGTGCCACAATTCTGATTGAGGATGTAAATCTGAGCATGGTTTGGTTGAAAAAATGTTTGTTTATTTAATTTATAAACTAAAGCTGAAGCTTAATTTTTTAGTTCAATTAACAAATAAGACAGGTTGAAGACAAACTCCGCATAATCATTTTATGTGGCAAATTATTTGGCTGCATGTACGTACTCGTTCAGGCACCGTCAAATAAGAGATACCAGGCTTAAACTGTGGACAGATCGCATGCTCATGTTAACATGGGCTATGAGCCCACATAACATGTTTATTAAAATGGTTAAGCTAGTAGGTTTTCAGGTTGGGTGTAAATTCCACCCTTCAAACCCAAAACCTTAACTTAATTGATGCTTCAACTCTCGAGGCCTTATTTTCTTTTTCTCACAATGTGATGCTCCTAGGGCTTTCTCTCTCCTAGGGCACCAATGAGGCTCTGGCTAAACACAAGAACTATCATCAGCAACGGATGCAAGAATTATCCTCAGTCAATTTCTTTGTTTATAAAAAATTCCCCTCCACCTTCAATTCTTTTCCGCATTTTTTATCTCTTCCTGTATCAACCAGTTTCCCTTCCCTTTCATTTTACTTCTATCTCTAAGAATAAATAAAATGAGTCCTGTTGCGTAGCACGTAGACTCCTAGACTCCTATCACGGAGCCGTGTCATGCGAACGCAAGTGTCATGCAATCGCACGTGTCATGCATATTTTTAAGAATTTTTCACATGTCTGCGTGTCATGTCTATGTCAGCATGGACGTGTCTATGCAACAATGGTGATAGGGCAAGACAAACCCTTTCTCTTTTCCCTCTACTTCCCGGCAACAATGATGGGTGAAAAGAAACCTCCTTTTTTAATCTATTTTCACAATGCATTATTAATGCAAGATTTATTGTTTGTGAATGGTGATTTCACCCTCCAGTTGTGGCCATGGCAATAAAAGTTGCCACAAATGTCTATAATCGCTGCTGATTCTCATATAACCACCACCACCATGTGATATTAAGCTTATGCTAAATATTACCTGGAAAAAAAGAGATCCAAAAACAAAAATAAGGAAGTGACAATGGGAAATTTTCTACCACCAGAGAGTTGAAAAAAAGATTCTTAAATAATTCAATAATTTGCTATGTCTATGACTTATGTGATGTAAGTGTAAAGATTTTTGCTTAACACAATAAAAGAGGATAAGTATTTAATAAGTGGGCGTCGGTTGGGAATTTTGGTGCTTAGTGTTAATATGTGATGTTTAATTTTAATATCATTGTTTAAATATAAAAAAAAAAACTTCCTTCCATGTAACTGACATAATTTGATTATGCAGCCTATACTCTGATAATGCATTCTATGTTGCACAAGCGACTGCGTAACGTATACATGTTTTACAACATCTCACGTGCAAACCCATGTTGGCCACACGTGAAAGTGTGCAACACGTGCGCAAACACACATACAGACATTTCCATGAACACAATGCATGCCAAGCACGCAGACGCTTTCTTAAGCATAAAATAGACATAACCTTTAAATGCAAAGGCACATGCATCTATGACCACAATGGATATGACCCAGTGAGAATTTATTTCACGCCATTATGGGCTTGTGGCTCAAAACACATGGCAACCAGCCAATGGACGATCAACCTAAAAACCATTCATCATGATTTGACCAAAATTTCATGTGATTTGGACATTGATAAACTATCAAAAAGTAGCCCAATTTGTTTCATCATTGAAAAAATCGTTTATTTCGCAACCACTCAACACACAGGTGAGAAATCTCAAATTGCATCAATTTTCATCTACAAAAATTTCAAGGCATGGAGATCATGATGTACGTACAGTGTGGGGATGGTCCTAAAATCACTGTCATGACAGGAACATTTCTACCACATCAGAGCATATTAAATATTCTCAAAGCATACACTAAACCTCCATTTATGTATTTATGCATCATGTGAATACTTTTGGAACACATATTTGTTCAAACTAGGGGGAAGACAGAGATCCTAATTGGATTTTACCTATCATGCATATGTTGCCGTTTGATGAGTATTTTGGTATAACACTTTTAGTTAAGCTATCTGAATTTAAGCCTTCAGATGGCTCTTATTTCACTGATGCTACAGTTAATTTGGTCATGATCTACTAAAGTTTTCTTTTCTCCTTATTATAGTTTGATATTTATGGTATACTTGCGCAATACCTGATCTATTATCTATAATAATTAGAAAATTTTACTCAATAAAAATATTCTAGAAGCTAAGAATACATATTATTTCTTTCCGCTGCAAAGTCTACACCTACTGAGTACTTCCCCGCGACTAATCAATCCAAAGACCCCCACATCCTCACTCAATTGATTTCTCTTTTGATCTTTGAAACATTTTCTCCCATGGATTTTGGTTTTGTTACTAAATCCAACCCTTCCTTAATTCAGAAAAATAATACTGATAATTTCTATTAATGTTAATCAGCACCTAAGGTCTACAGCAGTCAATGCGATTTTTAATGCCACTTCTCCTCTTCCTCTTTATTTTCACTTGCTAAGTAACTTCAGGGCAAGCGGCAAATAAAATCCTTCTACCTTAAACTAAATTCATTCAATTTTCAAAACTTAAGAAAGATAGATAGTCCACATAAGTATTTTCACAGTATATGAACTTGATTACCATCATTTCTCATCAAAATGCCAAATTTCTCCACTAGAAAATATGAGAACAACAACAGCAAAACAAGAACACAGAAATACTATTACCGTTGTTTGAAACTCTTTGCGGAGCTCCGTCGTTGCTCCCGCCTTTGATTGCAGACACGAGACATCTCTGCCTTCTCGGGCCCTCAACTCCTCGCAGAGTGGGAAAAGCCGGCCACCGCCAGCTGAGGATTAGGGAAGGACTAAGGGAACCGGCGAGGACAGGGAATTTGGAGTATCGAGAGCAGATTTTTCCATGACAATGGTAAATTTTGAGTCGAACCCTAGAAAAAGAGAGAATCTTTGTCGAGGTTTTTTTTTTTTTTTTTAAAAAATTGGGGGATTGGGTTTAATCGAGATCATAAAAGGGCGCGGCTCTCTCCGGTACAAAATTGATTCTTTGGGCCCAATGGATTCATTCCACAGCCCTGCCCTGAACTGAACCCATGGGCTAAAATGTTTCCATTACTATTCTTGAGAATTTGAAACTGGTCTTAAACTAGTATACCGTTGATGTCGGTAGAAAATCGATTGATTGGTCAGGAGGAGGAGAGGAGAGAAAGAAGGAGGAAGCAAAAAAAAAAATAGGAGGAGCATAGAGAGAAAGAAGAAGGAGAAGACGGATGGATAAAATTTCTATATGAGTCACACGCCTTCGATCGAATTTGATAATATGTGCTTAATATAATATAATAATAATAATATTAGTATACCAAAGTCAGACGATGGGAAACCGACCGACGGCGACGGCGACAATGAGAGGAAGAGAGGACGGGCGGAGAGGAGAGGGGGGGAGAGAAAGGAAAGGGAAAAAGGAGAGTTAGAGAGAGGGAGAGCGGGAAGAAGGGATGGGAAGAGGGAGGGAGAGGCAGAGAGCGAGAGAGAGGGGAGACAGATAAACAGACGGAGGGATAAACGAACAAAATTTGCGAAGAATCACGAGAGAAACCTCTCTTTCGATCAGTTTTGATAATATTAGTTAGGCGCCAATGTCATATTTTTATAGAAAATAGTAGTTGGGCAAGGGGTAGCAACGTTTTCGGATTCACACATTATAATTTTTTAAAATCCACTAGAAACTTAAACCCATTAAAAAAAATCATAACTTTTATCATGCTATCACGTATTATTTATAAGTACCATCTTATAATTTATAATACAATTGACATTACTCAATTATTGAGAAGAGAAGCAGGAGAACAAAAAAAATTTTAGTGTTAGATTGTTGTAACTGGACCCACAAGTACTGTTGCAGGCTACAACTATAGCTTAAAAAAAAAAAAAAAAATCTTATATGTATAAATGTTTCAAATAAAACTATAAATTAAAAAGCATCTATACTCTTTCAAGTGACAAAACCTCTCTAGTTTAGTGTCTACAACGTATAGATCCAACTAAGCTAGACAATTGGGATAACTAGCAAAAACAAACTAGTTAAACAAGTAGGATATAGACCAAATCCAGCTTTCCGCTCATCTTGACCTCATGCAACACAACAAAACACAACACAACAAAGTAGTCCTTTAGATGCCTCTCTGCCTATAAATAAATATCAAAATAAAATAAAAAGGGAGGTAGAATCAAATCAAAATGGAATGGCATTGGCATTGGCTTGGACCTTTTTCTTTATTCTAGCAAAAAGTAAATGGCTTTGCCAATTGGCATCTATACTCTTTAGCCATTTTGTCCTAAGGTGAAAAAAAGAGAGGAATTGATGTCACAATAGATAAAAAGCATTCATTGGATGAGTGTGCATGTGGTGTGCTTTTGAAAATTGAACATGAATCCACTTCAAACTCAAGCCATAAAAAGAGCTATCTCTTAGCTTGGAGCATGTCAAGAGAAAAGGGTCCTGAAAAATGTCATCACGCGCTCAGAAATAATACAAAAGAGATACTAAAGAGAGAGACCTAACTGGAATTTTTAGTTGGCACCAATTCTCCTCTTTTTAAGATTGAAGAGAAACCCTAATTTTCAGTGTGTTTGCAAGTTGTATTTGAGTAGGAAGGATTCGGGCACGATTCCTTGCAGAATGACACAAGTCTATCTCCCTCAATAGTTAGGCCGTCCGTTTTTTTTCCTACTTGATCATGGGCAAAAAGTATTCAAAATATTTATTTTTTGGTTCATAAAGACTTGAAATAATATAAATTAATTTCAAAGGAGTGGATCTTATATTCGAATGTCGGAGATTTGTATTTGAGTGGGAAGGATTCGGCCTCGAATCCTTCTGGAATGACACCTCAAAGATAGACATGTCATTCCAGAAGGATTCGAGGCCGAATCCTTCCCATTCAAATATAAATCTCTGACATTCGAATACAAGATCCACTTTGTTGAAGTTGATCTATATTATTTCAAGTATCCATAAACCAAAAATCAAGTGTTTTAAATATTTTTTGCTCATGCATCATGTAGGAAAAAATAGACGACTTAAATAGTGAGTTAGTTTAACGATGTAGAACATTTAAAACCAAACAAAAATTTATTATAGGGGTTTTAAATGTTTATATCATGATCAAATGGCCAATCGAGAATTTGCATGTCTAAATACATAGATCTACCAAACTCACTACTTTCGGCCATCTATTTTGCGCCGCTTAATGAATGGGCAAAAAGTATTCAAAATACTTAATTTTTAATTTATAGATACTTTAAATAATATAGATTAACTTTAACAGAGTGGAACTTGTATTTGGATATCGTAGGGTTGTGCTTGAGTGGAAAGTATTCAAACTCGAATCCTTCCGGAATTGGAACTTGCATGTGGATATCGTAGGGTTGTACTTGAGTGGAAAGTATTCGAGCTCGAATCCTTCGGAATGACACAAGTCTCTCTCTCTCTCTATATATATATACACACACACACACACACACACATACATACATACATACATATATTATAGATATATACATACATACTGTAACGCCCCGATTCCACGGATACGGGGACGTCACTGCGACGTATATACGTAGTTCAGAAAATGCCCCCACGTATATACGCTAAGCATAAAAGTACAACAAGAATCAGAGTACAACACAAAGCGTGGTATATTCATATGCCAACTATAAAAGTACTAATACAAAGTTATACAAGTTATGATAACTGTTACACTTTACAAGTGTTTTGTTTTCACAACCAAGTCCAAAAGAACATATACAAAGATATACACAAGATGCTCACGTAAGAGATGGAGTCTCGTGAGCCAAAAGGAAGAGTCTGGCACGAGGGAACTAGATCTGATCAGCCTGCTCACTCAGATACGCTTGGTCCTCTATGGATGGCTCCACTTCGTCCCGAGTCTCAGAATCTGAATATGCAAATCCAAGGAATCAAGACATATAACAGTAAACAAAATATAGCCAAGTGGCTAAGTGGTATGGATAGGAAAAATCAGAACAGTAAAATAAATGTCTACTAGCTCGTAAACGAAGCATGAGGAGATAAGATCATAATACAATAATCTACAATTAACGTCTTATTATTATTACTTGTCTTACTGTGATATCTAGCTATGTGATCCAGCGTCCCAGAGCACATAGATCCATATCCCAATAAAGCAAGGAGGTTATTGGAAATCAGCGGTTGTATCGACGAACTATGTTTACAGTGGACCCCGTACATGCCCGGGATAACGGTCCAGGATTGTTCCGTTGCTTGGTGACGGAAGCCAGCCGCTAGGCCAAACAGGAGGGACTTATGTATGCCCTTATCAGGATGGTACCAGTAATAAAGGGAGCAAGCACTCCCCTCGGTCCCCTGGAGGCCCACAGGTCAGACCGGAACATGAGTTGCACAACATTCCTAAAAGCCACTGTAAACACGAACACATATCGATATCCGCATGTTTTCCCCCGACCCATGTGTAAGTTGGTCCATTTTATACAAAAGTCAAGTGTATCATGCTTGGTTCAAGTGATGGCATGATAAGTGGTGATATTCACTATTTAACAAGTTATGGGGTGATAATGTACAATAACAAATCATGAAGTAATATGAGGTAAGATTCATCAAGTAACATGTCATGTAATACCAGTTATGAAGCATGAACAGGAATAATATACCACACATGTATCAACGATAAGAACCAAATTCAGAACGGAATCAACTAAGTCAAACAGTCATAATTAGTCGACTAGGAGGAAAGATTAGTCGACTAATAGGGGTCTTAAGTCGACTAACAGTCTGAATTAGTCGACTAAAACTGGGAAACAGAGAGTTGGGTTTCTGTTTCAGGAAAGTTAGTCGACTAGAGTGAAATGTATAGTCGACTAACAGATACCTAAGTCGACTAATAGTGGGGCTAAGTCGACTAAAACTGTGATACAGAAAGTTAGGATTTATTCCAGGAAATATTAGTCGACTAGGTGAAAATAGTAGTCGACTAGGGGTCTCAAGTCGACTAATATCTAGGCTAAGTCGACTGGGGCCGAGAGTTGGTGTTTTCTGGTCCAAGGAAAGATTAGTCGACTAGGCTAAAAATGTAGTCGACTAGGGGGGTCTAGTCGACTGGTAATATGGTTTAGTCGACTAAAACTGTGAAATCAGAAAAAGTCACGTTTCAGAACAAATGGGTTAGTCGACTAGTCTCTAGGTCAAGTCGACTAATTCTGGGAAAACAGGATACAGAACAGATTTTATGGTGATTGTTTGATGGGCTAAAAATACGATTTTTATGGCACAAGTGTACATGAAAGATCAACACAAGTAAACAAGGAAGTTGTCTAGTCTTGGTGAGTAAAGATACTCACTTTGAATGGTTATAAGGGGTTATACGAGTTCGAAGAGATCGTGCCGACAAACTTGATCCTCGGTGATATTTCCGACGAAGAGAGATGCGATCCAAATCCAAGGGTTGTGGTAGCTTGAGAAGAAGATGAAGGCCTTGAGGTGTTCTTTGGAATTAGGGTTTGAGATGGAGGAGGAAGAGTGAAGGCTAATTCTTGGTGAAGTGAAGAAAAGAGAAAAGAATTGTAAGGGAAAGGATTTTATAGGGTTTGATTTTTTGTAAAGGGAATGCAAATAAAGAAATTGAGAGGGGTTTTGTGCAAAATAGGGGAAGGGTGAGGTGTCTCCCTTGGCCAATGGTGGCCGGCCATGAGAAAGAGAGAGAGAGAAGTATTAAATGAGGGGGGTTGGTGAGAATGTGTGGAGATGGAATTTTGGAAGAAAATGGAAATTTGGAAAATGGAATTTTTGTGGTTGTGAAGGAAGGAAAAGAAAATAGGGAAAAGGAAAAAGAAAAGAATTGATAAATGAAGAGATTTTCTTGGTCTTGGAAAATGAAAATACCGGAAACACGGATTCCTAGGTTCAAGTCAAGAATGCGGGAAAACATTTCGGAAAATACCGAAATCGTCCGAAATTTAAGTATTTCGGAACGACTCGTAATTTTCACCAAAAATCAATAATAATATATGAAGACCTATAGTGAAATCCGTTAGAAGAAATACTTTATAGTTTTAAAGCTAAAAATCCCGGAATCAGTTACCTACCGACTCCGAAAGAATTTTCATAAATTCATAAAATTCTCAGAAAAAGTATATAGATAAGAAATACGATTCTAAGAAATAAAGTCTAAAGGACTTTCTAGAAATTCCTAACTGTTTGTGAAATAAAAATACTGGAAGAAGTCTTCTACCGACTCCGGCAGAATTTGCATAAATTCGTAAAATCTTCAGAAAAAGTATTTAAGTAAGGGATATTATTCTAGGCAGAAATGTCTAAAGAATCTTCTAGAATTTCTAAACAGTTTGTAAGATAAAAATTCGGGAATCAATCAGCGGCACTGGTCGACACCGGTTTGGAGAAATTCATTTAAATTCTAGAAAATTCCAGAAATTCTCATAAAATCTAATATTTTAGAAAATGATATTTGAAATTGAAATTGGTCAATTACAGAAAGTAAATCGAAAAATACGTTTGAAAAGCTGAATACGCATTAAGTACGTATTCCGGAAACAGGGTATTACAATCCACCCACCTTACAAAAATTTCGTCCTCGAAATTTCGTAAAGTGAAAGGTAACAGGAAAGGCAACAGATAGAGAAGGATCAGATGGAAAGTAACAGTAGAATGCATAGAAGGAAAGAGTCTTACAAATCAAGATGTGAAGAGTTGAGGATAACGCTCTCGGATAACGTCCTCTCGTTCCCAAGTGGCCTCCCCTGGTGCATGCCTGTTCCAAGACACCAATACTAATGGAATGGCTTTGTTCTTCAGTGTCTTCATACTTCTATCCAATATGGCCATCGGCTGCTCCTGATATGATAAATCTGGCTGTAGCTCTAGTTCGGAGTGATCTAGAATATGGCTATCATCCTTTACATACCTCCTCAACTGAGATACGTGGAAAACATTGTGCACTCCGTCCAAAGAAGGCGGCAATGCCAATCTGTAAGACACATCTCCCACTCGCTCCAAAATCTCGAATGGGCCGATATATCTTGGACTCAGCTTTCCACGAACACCAAACCGGATGATTCCCTTGGTAGGTGATATCCTCAAGAATACATGATCTCCAACCTGGAATTCCAATGGCCTCCTCCGTGTGTCTGCCCAACTCTTCTGTCTGCTCTGAGCTGCCCTGAGATGATCTCTGATAATCCTGACTTTCTCTGTGGTCTGAATCAGGATCTCGGGCCCCAATAGTCTCCTCTCACCGACTTCATCCCAGCAAATCGGTGACCTGCACTTCCTTCCATATAAAGCCTCAAAGGGTGCCATCTTAATACTGGCCTGATAGCTGTTGTTGTAAGAAAACTCAGCCAAGTGAAGATGATCTTCCCATGAACCCTTGAACTCAATTATGCAGGCTCTAAGCATATCTTCGAGAATCTGGATGGTCCTCTCTGATTGTCCGTCTGTCTGAGGATGATAAGATGTACTGAACTTCAGACGAGTTCCCAGACTCTCTTGGAGACTCTCCCAGAAATGAGATCTGAATCTGGTATCTCTATCTGAAACAATACTCACTGGAACTCCATGCAGACGAACTATCTCCTTCATGTACTTGTCTGCCAGAACCTCTGTTGTCTGACCCACCCTGAATGGTATGAAGTGAGCTGACTTGGTGAGGCGATCAATGACTACCCACACAGCATTATTACCCTTGGGACTACGAGGTAATGCCGTGACAAAATCCATAGTGATGTGCTCCCACTTCCATTCTGGTATCGGTAAAGGATGTAGAAGTCCGGCTGATCTCTGGTGCTCTATCTTTATCTGCTGGCACACCAGGCACTTAGCTACAAACTGAGCTATCTCCCTCTTCATGGCATTCCACCAGAAATGCTTCTTCAAGTCCTGATACATCTTGTTTCCCCCTGGGTGTATAGAATAAGCTGAACTGTGTGCTTCTGCCAAAACCTTCTGTCTAACTTCTCCCTGGGGAACACAAAGCCTGCTACCAAGATACAAAGCACCATCTGGATGGATACAGATATCAGTCCTCAATCCAGCCTCCACCTGAGCTCGAAATATCTGTAATCTGGGGTCCTCCTTCTGAGCTTCCTTGATCTCATCTATCAATGATGACTGAATCTGCAAAGTCATGAGCTGTCCTGCCTTGTCACCTCCTCGAACTACCATCAAGTCCAATCTGATGAAGTCCTGAATCAACTCTTTCTGCTGAGTGAGCTGGACAAGCACTCTATTCTCTGGCATCCTGCTCAGTGCATCTGGAACTGTATTGACCTTGCCTGGATGATATTGCAAGTCAATATCATAGTCTGCCATAAGCTCCAGCCACCGCCTCTGCCTCATGTTCAACTCTTTCTGTGAGAAGATATACTTGAGGCTCTTGTGATCTGTATATATCAACACCTTATCTCCCAGAAGATAATGCCTCCAAATCTTCAAGGCAAAGATCACAGCTGCTAGTTCCAAGTCATGAGTTGGGTAATTCCGCTCATGAGTCTTCAGTTGCCTAGATGCATATGCTATAACATGATCATGTTGCATAAGTACACATCCCAGGCCTTTTCCTGATGCATCACTGTAGATGACCATCCCTCCTCTTCCTGAGGGAGTCCTCAAGATTGGAGCTGAAATGAGTCTCTGCTTTAACTGCTCAAATGCTGCATCACATTCCTCAGTCCATATGTACCTTTCTCCTTTTCTGGTGAGCCTGGTTAACGGGGCTGCAATCCTAGAGAAATCCTGGACAAAGCGTCTGTAATATCCGGCTAGTCCAAGAAAACTCTTAATCTCAGTCACCGTCCTCGGAACTGGCCAATCCTTCACTGCCTGGACTTTGCTAGGATCAACTGAAATTCCTTCTGCTGAAACAATGTGCCCAAGAAAGGCTATACTGTCCAACCAGAAATCACACTTGCTCCTCTTGGCATGAAGCTGCTCCTGCTGTAGAGTCTGCAATACAATCCTCAAGTGTTCTGCATGCTCCCTGTTGTTCTTTGAATAGATCAGGATGTCGTCTATGAAAACAACAACAAACTGATCCAAGTAGGGCGAGAACACTCGGTTCATCAAGTCCATGAAAACTGCAGGGGCATTGGTAACTCCGAAAGGCATTACTAGAAACTCATAGTGGCCATAACGGGTCCTGAATGCCGTCTTCAGAATATCCTCCTTCTTCACCCTTAGCTGATGGTAACCCGACTGTAAATCCAATTTAGAGAACACACGGGCTCCATGAAGCTGATCAAATAGATCATCGATCCTGGGTAAGGGATACTTGTTCTTGATGGTGACCTTGTTCAATTCCCTATAATCAATACAAAGTCTCTTACCACCATCCTTCTTGTTGGCCAATAGAACTGGAGCTCCCCATGGTGAAGTGCTTGGCCTAATCAATCCCTTGTCTGAGTACTCCTGCAGCTGTTTCTTTAAAATCTCTAACTCCGTCGGTGCCATCCTGTATGGAGCCTTGGATATGGGAGCTGCTCCTGGAACTGTATCAATGGAGAACTCAATCATCCTCTCCGGTGGCAGTCCTGAAATCTCAGCAAACACCTCTGGGAATTCATCCCATACCGGTACCTTCTGCTTCTGAACCTCCGAAGTAATCATCTGAGTCTTTCCCTAGTGGACTTCACTTCTCCACTAAACTGGAATTCAGGTTGAAGGGGAATTCTGAAATTAATCTTCCTCTCCCTACAGTCAATCACTGCATAGTACTGACTGAGCCAAGTCATGCCTAAGATTACATCGTACCCTTTGGTGTCTAGTACGAGCATATCTATGGCCAAAGCCTTGTCACATAATTCTACTGGACAATCAGTACAAACTCTAGAAGATATGACTACCCCATTTCCTGTACTTATCTCCCATTTGTGGTCTAATAACCTAACAGGTATAGAATGTAAAGCCACAAAATTCTCTGAGATATAACAGTGGGATGCTCCTGAATCGAAGAGAGCGAGAACAGGTATTGAATGAACTCTGATGTTACCTGTTATCACCTCCTCTGAAGCCTCAGCCTCCTCTGCTGTCAGAGTATAAGTCTGACCTCTGCCACGCCCTGCTGTAGTCCTGCCTCCTCTCTGGACTGGGCGAACAACATGCTGTGGAGGAAGGGGTAGAGCTCTCCTCATCACCGGTCCCTGGTTCCTCTGCCCAAGTGGCCCTGGTAGTACCCTCTGTCCATTCGGTCCTTGAAGTGCTGGCACTGCTTGACCGGTTATCCCCACTCTCCTGTGTGGACAAGCCTCTATGGAATGGTCTCTGGATCCACACACCAAGCACAGCCCATTTGCCCTCCGGCAATTTGGTCGAGTGTGCCCTGGTTTCTGACAATAGTTGCAGAAGGCAATAGGTTGGGCCGTCTGGTAAGGAGCTGGCCTGAAAGGTTGCCTCATCTGGACCTTTGCTGCTCTGTATGGGCCTCCTCTCCCCATTGGTACAAACGGCCTCTTCAAGGCCTGGTTCTTCATCTGGTTCTCTTGCTTCTTCTCAGCCCACGCTCCACTTCTCGAGCTATGGTGAGAACCTCTGCATAGGTCTTCAGCTGCTGGGGCATTAGGAACATCTGAATGTCCATCTGCAGACCCTGCTGAAATCTGCTTGCCCGCTTCTCTTCATCTGTCACCATGTACGGGGCAAAACGACTCAGTCTAAGAAACTCCGCGGCATACTCGTCCACGGACTTGTTCCACTGCTGGAGTCTGATGAATTGCTCCTCCATATCTTTCTGAGCAGTAGCAGGGAAGAATCGGCTGTAAAAACTCTTGGAGAAGGCGTCCCAAGTGACGGGCTTCTCCAGTCTAGCCTCCTCTGCGAGCCACCAAGTTCGAGCTATGTCTTTCAGCTGAATCTTGGCGACCTCAACTTGGTTCTCCTTTGGAACACGGGCGGCGTTCAGCAGATCTGTAGTGTCCGTCAACCATTGCTCAGCCTCCAATGGTTTCTCGCTCCCCGTGAATATAGTAGGCTGCAGTCTTCTGAAGTCCGAGACATTTCCCGGCCTCTGCTCCTTAGGAGCTGCCAACTCCTGCCTGAGGAGCTCGGTCTGCTGCTGCTGGTTTTCCATCATGGTCTGAATGACCTTTAGGATGTCAGCATTCTCTCCTCCTACGGGTCCATTCGGTACTTGCCCGATATTGTTACGACCCGATCGTCTCTCCATTCCGAGTGATAACTGGAATTGGAAACAATGGAAAGGAGTTTAGGATACGAAGGAATGAATCAAGGACGGAATCAAGAAGGACTAATAACTTTGTACATTGTAGTTGGCATTAGCAAATTACAGTAATTTGCTACTTGATTGTACTTTTAGGTGTGAGAGCCTAAGCTCTGATACCAACCTGTAACGCCCCGATTCCACGGATACGGGGACGTCACTGCGACGTATATACGTAGTTCAGAAAATGCCCCCACGTATATACGCTAAGCATAAAAGTACAACAAGAATCAGAGTACAACACAAAGCGTGGTATATTCATATGCCAACTATAAAAGTACTAATACAAAGTTATACAAGTTATGATAACTGTTACACTTTACAAGTGTTTTGTTTTCACAACCAAGTCCAAAAGAACATATACAAAGATATACACAAGATGCTCACGTAAGAGATGGAGTCTCGTGAGCCAAAAGGAAGAGTCTGGCACGAGGGAACTAGATCTGATCAGCCTGCTCACTCAGATACGCTTGGTCCTCTATGGATGGCTCCACTTCGTCCCAAATCTCAGAATCTGAATATGCAAATCCAAGGAATCAAGACATATAACAGTAAACAAAATATAGCCAAGTGGCTAAGTGGTATGGATAGGAAAAATCAGGACAGTAAAATAAATGTCTACTAGCTCGTAAACGAAGCATGAGGAGATAAGATCATAATACAATAATCTACAATTAACGTCTTATTATTATTACTTGTCTTACTGTGATATCTAGCTATGTGATCCAGCGTCCCAGAGCACATAGATCCATATCCCAATAAAGCAAGGAGGTTATTGGAAATCAGCGGTTGTATCGACGAACTATGTTTACAGTGGACCCCGTACATGCCCGGGATAACGGTCCAGGATTGTTCCGTTGCTTGGTGACGGAAGCCAGCCGCTAGGCCAAACAGGAGGGACTTATGTATGCCCTTATCAGGATGGTACCAGTAATAAAGGGAGCAAGCACTCCCCTCGGTCCCCTGGAGGCCCACAGGTCAGACCGGAACATGAGTTGCACAACATTCCTAAAAGCCACTGTAAACACGAACACATATCGATATCCGCATGTTTTCCCCCGACCCATGTGTAAGTTGGTCCATTTTATACAAAAGTCAAGTGTATCATGCTTGGTTCAAGTGATGGCATGATAAGTGGTGATATTCACTATTTAACAAGTTATGGGGTGATAATGTACAATAACAAATCATGAAGTAATATGAGGTAAGATTCATCAAGTAACATGTCATGTAATACCAGTTATGAAGCATGAACAGGAATAATATACCACACATGTATCAACGATAAGAACCAAATTCAGAACGGAATCAACTAAGTCAAACAGTCATAATTAGTCGACTAGGAGGAAAGATTAGTCGACTAATAGGGGTCTTAAGTCGACTAACAGTCTGAATTAGTCGACTAAAACTGGGAAACAGAGAGTTGGGTTTCTGTTTCAGGAAAGTTAGTCGACTAGAGTGAAATGTATAGTCGACTAACAGATACCTAAGTCGACTAATAGTGGGGCTAAGTCGACTAAAACTGTGATACAGAAAGTTAGGATTTATTTCAGGAAATATTAGTCGACTAGGTGAAAATAGTAGTCGACTAGGGGTCTCAAGTCGACTAATATCTAGGCTAAGTCGACTGGGGCCGAGAGTTGGTGTTTTCTGGTCCAAGGAAAGATTAGTCGACTAGGCTAAAAATGTAGTCGACTAGGGGGGTCTAGTCGACTGGTAATATGGTTTAGTCGACTAAAACTGTGAAATCAGAAAAAGTCACGTTTCAGAACAAATGGGTTAGTCGACTAGTCTCTAGGTCAAGTCGACTAATTCTGGGAAAACAGGATACAGAACAGATTTTATGGTGATTGTTTGATGGGCTAAAAATACGATTTTTATGGCACAAGTGTACATGAAAGATCAACACAAGTAAACAAGGAAGTTGTCTAGTCTTGGTGAGTAAAGATACTCACTTTGAATGGTTATAAGGGGTTATACGAGTTCGAAGAGATCGTTGCCGACAAACTTGATCCTCGGTGATATTTCCGACGAAGAGAGATGCGATCCAAATCCAAGGGTTGTGGTAGCTTGAGAAGAAGATGAAGGCCTTGAGGTGTTCTTTGGAATTAGGGTTTGAGATGGAGGAGGAAGAGTGAAGGCTAATTCTTGGTGAAGTGAAGAAAAGAGAAAAGAATTGTAAGGGAAAGGATTTTATAGGGTTTGATTTTTTGTAAAGGGAATGCAAATAAAGAAATTGAGAGGGGTTTTGTGCAAAATAGGGGAAGGGTGAGGTGTCTCCCTTGGCCAATGGTGGCCGGCCATGAGAAAGAGAGAGAGAGAAGTATTAAATGAGGGGGTTGGTGAGAATGTGTGGAGATGGAATTTTGGAAGAAAATGGAAATTTGGAAAATGGAATTTTTGTGGTTGTGAAGGAAGGAAAAGAAAATAGGGAAAAGGAAAAAGAAAAGAATTGATAAATGAAGAGATTTTCTTGGTCTTGGAAAATGAAAATACCGGAAACACGGATTCCTAGGTTCAAGTCAAGAATGCGGGAAAACATTTCGGAAAATACCGAAATCGTCCGAAATTTAAGTATTTCGGAACGACTCGTAATTTTCACCAAAAATCAATAATAATATATGAAGACCTATAGTGAAATCCGTTAGAAGAAATACTTTATAGTTTTAAAGCTAAAAATCCCGGAATCAGTTACCTACCGACTCCGAAAGAATTTTCATAAATTCATAAAATTCTCAGAAAAAGTATATAGATAAGAAATACGATTTTAAGAAATAAAGTCTAAAGGACTTTCTAGAAATTCCTAACTGTTTGTGAAATAAAAATACTGGAAGAAGTCTTCTACCGACTCCGGCAGAATTTGCATAAATTCGTAAAATCTTCAGAAAAAGTATTTAAGTAAGGGATATTATTCTAGGCAGAAATGTCTAAAGAATCTTCTAGAATTTCTAAACAGTTTGTAAGATAAAAATTCGGGAATCGATCAGCGGCACTGGTCGACACCGGTTTGGAGAAATTCATTTAAATTCTAGAAAATTCCAGAAATTCTCATAAAATCTAATATTTTAGAAAATGATATTTGAAATTGAAATTGGTCAATTACAGAAAGTAAATCGAAAAATACGTTTGAAAAGCTGAATACGCATTAAGTACGTATTCCGGAAACAGGGTATCACAACATACATACATATATATATACACACACACACACACACATATATATACATATATATATAGTTCCAGAAAGATTTGAGCTCGAATACTTCCCTCTCAAATATCAACATCTGACATTTAAATACAAGATTCACTCCGTCGAAGTTGATTTAAATTATTTAAAATAACTAAAATTATAGTGTTTTGAATACTTTTTACCCATCCATAAAGCAGTGCAAAATGGACGGCCGAAAATAGTGAGTTGTTTAGATCTATGTCTTTAGACATACAAATTCTCGATCCGGCCAGTTAATCATGATCTAAACATTAAAAACCTCTACAAGCCAATTTTTTTAGTTTTAAATGTTCTACACCGTTGAACTAATCAACTCACTATTTAGGCCGTCTGTTTTTTTTCTACTTGATGCATGAGAAAAAAGTATTTAAAATACTTGATTTTTGATTTATAAATACTTGAAATAATATAGATCAACTTTAACAGAATGGATCTTGTATTCGGAAGATGTATGGTTGTATTTGAGTGGAAGGCTTCGAGTTAGAATACTTCCGGAACTACACAAATCTCTCTCTCTCTCTCTCTCTATATATATATATATATATATATATAATATATAATATATATATATATAGAGAGAGAGAGAGAGAGAGAGAGAGAAAGACTTATGTCTTCTGGAAGGATTCGAGGCCAGATCTTTCCCACTCAAATACAACCCTACGACATCCGAACACAAGACTAACTCTGTTGAAGTTGATCTACATTATTTCAAGTAACTAAAAAATTTAAATTAAGTATGTTGAATACTTTTTGCTCATCCATCAAGTGGTACAAAATAGACGGCCGAAATAGTAAATTCGTTAGTTTAACAGTGTGGAATATTTGAAATCTAACAAAATTGGTATGTGAGGGGTTTTAAGTGTCTAGACCGTGACGAAATCATCAGATCGAGAATTTGTATGTCTAAAAACGTAGATCTAAGTAATTTTTTATTTTCGGCCAATCATTTTGCGCCTACTTAAAAGATTGGAAAAAAAAGTATTCAAAATACATGATTTTTTTATTTTTTGGTACTTGAAATAATATAGATCAACTTCAATGGAAATTAATTTTGCATTCGGATGTCATAGGGTTGTATTTGAGTGGGAAAGATTCAACCTCGAATCCTTCCTGAATGACACAAGTCTATATATATATATTATATATATATATATATATATATATATATATAATATAGAGAGAGAGAGAGAGAGAGAGAGAGAGAGAGAGAGAGAGAAAGAGAGAGAGAGAGAGACTTGTGTAGTTCCAAAAGGATTCAACGCTGAATTCCTCCCCTCATATACAATCATACATCATTTGAATACAAGATCCATTCCATTGAAGTTGATCTATATTATTTTAAGTACTGATAAACCAAAAATAAACTATTTTGAATACTTTTTACCTATGCATCAAGTAGGGAAAAAACGGACGGCCTAAATGGTGAGTTGGTTAGTTTAACGGTATATAACATTTGAAACCTAACAAAAATTGGTTTGCAGGGTTTTTAAATGTTTAGATCATGATCAAATGGCTGACGAGAATTTGTATATCTAAAGACATAGATCTAACTAACTCACTACTTTCGATCGTGCATTTAGCGTCGCTTGATGGATGGGTTAAAAATATTCAAAACACTTAGTTTTCTATTTATAGTTACTTTAAATAATATAGATCAACTTCAACGGAGTGGATCTTGTATTTGAATGTCGAATATTGGTATTTGAGTGGGAAGGATTCCAGCTCGAATCCTTCCGAAACTATACAAGTCTCTCTCTCTCTCTCTATATATATATATCTGTGTGTGTGTGTGTGTGTATATATATGTATGTATGTATGTATGTATATATATATATATATATATATATATATATATATATATATATATATATATATATATATATATATATATATATGAGTAAGGTTACAATACACCCTATGTGTAACTAACTTGTTACACATAGAGGTCTTCATAACACAAAATAGTTTTTTCATAGGTTATTAATACTTTGTGGGGACCACATACCCTAATTATTGTTTGTATCTCATCTTGTAAACAATTTGTGTAGTGAAAAAGAATGTGTATAACTAAGTTCATTACGGGTAAGTACCTTACCTTTAAAGGCTCATCGCTCTAGTTTTGATGATGATTAACTCATGTAGTTATAGTACTAATGATCTTGTGTTTAATTAGTCTCAGATATTTGATCAAGATCTTAGTAGGTGTCTAGCTTCAACAAAGGATTTGAAGTCAAATTTTGGAGCTAGCACGTGTTGATTCAAGAGCTCGTGCATCAAGATCGGATCATGAACTCAAAGAGGAGTTTAGCTCGTTGGATCAAGGTTTGGACCAAGTCAAAAAGGAGAAGAAGATTTTCAAGAGAATATTTTCAGAAGACTTGTGTCTTGGTTCTAAGTGTTAAGATTTTATTTTAGATAAAATGTGAAAGATAGATTAGTTGGTATTGCTCCAGTACATATACACTCACACACAAGATTTATATGTGTTTTCATAAATGAGTCTTTATTTTAGAAAATACCGTTTTGATTTTTGAGATTCAAAATATGCATGTGTTTTATCAAAACTTATTTTAGAACTTATTGTCAAAAACATAGATATTTCATCATATATGTGTAGTGGATCATATCTATGCACACTAAGCTTCAAAAGTGTTTAAAATATCTTGTTTTTGTATTTGGAGAAGTTTTGGAAAAATAGTTTTTGAAAAATACAGGTTTTTGTTTAAGGCAAAACTTTTATATTACAAAAATAGTTCAAAATGTTCGTAATATGTTTTGATTCTTAATCAAACATATTTGTATATCAAAGTATATCGATGAACTTATTTTTGTAGAATTTATGAGAATTTATAGGATTTTTATTGAAAATAAAAGACCAAGTTTTAATTCTTAAAAACCTGTGTTCTAGCCTTCTGCCGGTCGACCGACCGGTCGATCGAGCTAGAAGTCGGTCGACTGGTCAGTCGAACGATGTGCATAAACGTGCACAGCCCTGTTTTGCTGGAGGGCCGGTCGACCGCCAGAGAGTTCTGCTCTCTGAATTTGGCCCCGGTCGACCGGGCGGTCAACCGGCAGAGAGCTTCTGCTCTCTGCATCCAGACCTCGGTCAACCGGCCAGTCGACTGATAGCACAAATGTCAAAAATCTGACCGTTGGCCGGTCGACCGGGCGGTCGACCTACATCAGGATCTCCTGCTGAGTTGACCTCCAACGGCCATATTTTGGAAGCCTATAAATTGGGGTTCCGTTGGACTGTTTTCTACAAGATTTGAAGTGGGTTTTCAAGATAGTTTTTCTTATATTTCTAAGTGTTTATCTCCACTTGTTTTAGAGCCAAATACTTCCATATCAAAAGGAGAGTTTTTCAAGAGTGTTTTGAAAAAGAGATTTCTTGAGTTTTTCACCACAAATTCTATCCAAGTTTTTCTCACACATACTTGAGATATCCATTGCTACATCAATCCTATAGGGATCTTTGTTGTGAGAGAGTTTTAGGTGATCAAAGTGTTGTGATCACCAAAGTGTTCTACTTTATATTTAAGGAGGCGAACTTGCGGGTTCGTGTTATTTCGAGTTCTTGTGGGAGCTCGGTGCAGAGGTGCGGCCTCGGCAAGCTAGTGTGCTTGCGTGTGTAGTTCTTACGGGAACAAGAGAGGGACTAGTAAGTGTAACGCCCCGATCCTGCGGGTACGGGGACGTCACTGCAACGTATATACGCAGGTCAGAAATACCCTCACGTATATACGCTAAGCATCAGTATATGCAAGAATCAGAGTACGGAAGCAAGTGGTGCATTATACATTCCAACATATGAGTACAATTACAAAGTTATCACCAGAGGTGATCCAATATTACATGAATATTACATCACTGATATGCGCAATTGCGAGATTACAAAGAGATGTATAAGTATGAACAGTACACAGGCACTCACGAGTTTACAAAAGGAAAACTCGAGAGGCACACAGGGGGGCCTGGAAGGATAGAGCTCTGGACGGTCTGCTGGAGATCCATGCTACTGCTGCGCCACTCTGGGAGAATCCACACGCTCCAAGCTCCATGACCTGGACATGAGGATCCAGGGGAGTCAGATAAAACTCCCCAGGCGAGTGTTGAGGCAAAAGCCAGATGGCGTGCAAAGATAAGCACATGTGTATCGATAAAACTGAATCATAATCATGCATTGAAAACTGTGTAGTGAGTAGAAGCATGTAAGCACGTAGATGTATGATAGGTGATATCAAGTAGGAACTGCTCATGGAATAATAAGATAGGAGCAGTAGACTGATAGAATGGAACAGGGTTAAATAACAGGGTATGAGTAGCTAATATGATCATACTCATAAAGCCGAAAATCCGAAGTAAAATCCAGTACAAGCAAATATGGTAAGGCATATCACAGATTCATAACTGGCATCTTTATAATTAGAGCTGTCTAAGTTGCAGGCTTCAGTATGCGTCCCATTCCACATACTTCTACTTACAACTTAAAGAGCATGTTATCATCTTGGCACTTTATTATTATTATTACTCGTCTTACCCTGATATCTAGATATGTGAACTAGCGTCCCAGCACACATATATCCATATCTGAGTAAAGCAAGGTTGTTATTGGAAACCAACGGGGGTATCAACGAACAATGTTTACAGTGGGTCCCGTGCATACCCGGGACCACGGCCCAGGATGTTCCGTTGCTTAGTGACGGAACCTACCGCAAGGCAATTCAGGATGGTCTTATGGATGCCCTTATCAAGATGGTACCAGGAAGGAGGGAGCCAGCTCTCCCCTCGGTCCCCTGGAGGCCCACAGGTCAAACCGGAAGTTTTAGTTGCACAACATGCCTAATATCACTGTAAACACGAACATGTATTGATAGCCGCGAGTTTCCCCCGACCCGATGCAAGTTGTTCCTTTTTATGATTTATTATGTAATTATCAGATTTCGGGAATGAGCAGGAACAAGTCAGGAATATCAGGAATACATGTATATCAGGAGTACTGGTTCGTACTATAATGTATCAAGATGTAAACAAGATGTCAGGTCATCATTCCCGTTATCGTGATAATCATGAGAGTCAAGTATATCATGCCGGGTGTCAAGTGATAGCATGACAGGAGGATGATAATTGGCAGGTAACAAGTCATGTCAAGAGGTTGATAATAATCCGGTGGCAAGTCATGTCATAACAAGGGTTATTGCCAAGTAGTAGTATGTCTGGAGTCAGGTGATAACACATCAGTTGTCAGATGATACAAACAAGTATTAAATAGTAGCATGTAATTGACAGGTATGAAGTAATGGCATGTTAAGTGTTAACATATCAGGTAAGTACATGGCATGTGATAGAGTAATAGCTGAGCACAACCAAGCGGAGCTGAGCAAGCTGGAGGTACAGTCGGCAAACAGTGTTTAACACTAGAGCGTCTGACAAGGTTACCGGGACAACTCGGCTTAAAGTGCGAGTAGAAAATCCGGCAGCATCTCGCCTAGACGAATCTAGTGATAAAGTGCTAAACGCTGATCATGATAACCAGGCAGAGCTGAATAAGCTGGAGGCACAGGCAGCGAACAGGGTTTAGACACTAATACGCTTGGCGAGGTTACCGGGACAACTTGTTTTAGAATACGAGCGGAAGGTCCGGTAACAACTGGCCTAGACGAATATAGTGAATAAAGCGCTGAGCGCTAAGTATGCTCACCAGACGGAGCTGAGAAACCTGACGGTCCCAATCACCTCTCTTTCGAAATAGTGAGAGACCGGAGGCTGAAGGGTCCGAGTACGCTCGGGGTCTAAGCGCACTCACGGTGGCTACTAGCCATCCCAAGAGTGGGCAGAAAGCCAGAGTCTAATCGACCACGAAGGGTTGGCCATGCATGGTATAAAGCAGCAAGTACATATAAACATGGAATAAAATACATGTCAACCCGACGAAGCGGGGAAACCCGAATGGAGGCGAGAGCGAGAACACTCGCCTAAATCACCCGAAATGCTGAAAGGTCTGAAATTCAGGGAACTCGCGCACGCGCCATAAAATATGATATAAATATTTAGAGAGAGAAAGTGAAGAGGAGAGAGAAAGAGTTAGAGAGAGAAAGAGAGAGAATTCTAGAGAGAGAAGTATATGGGAAGAGAGAGTGCACAGGGAGACGCGGGTTTTGAAAGTGAGACGCGGGGGTCGCAGACGCGGGAATAGCAGACGCGGGAATAGCGTCGCGAGAATAGTAGACACGGAAATCACAGACGCGGGAATAGCAGATGCGGAAGTAGCAGACGCGGGAGTAGCATACGCGGGAATAGCAGACGCGGGGTTCGCGTCACATAGATGCCACAAACGCGAGGTCTGCGCTCAAGTCAGGACGCGAGGAGAACGTGGACGGGGACGTGGGTTCTGCGTCGCGTTAACACAAGAAGAATACAGACGCGGGCATGGGCTCCGCGTCGTATCAATACAGGAACGCGCGGATTGTGTTAAGGAATTGCCTAGACGCGGGGTTGAGATCCGCGTCAGGAATAAAACAGAGAGGAGGGAAGGTGATTTCTTTGGTGGTGGTAAAAAGAAAATGAAGGAGTTGATGTTGTGATGGTGAAATTGATGGTGGAAGTGAAGATGGTGGTGAGACGGTGATGAAAATGGTTAAGTAAAGATGGTGGTGGTGACGGTAGTGTTGTCGTTGCAATTGTCACCGGAACGATTACCGGAATAATCGTGAACGATTACCGGAATAATCACCGGAGCCGGATGATCACCGGAATAATCGTGAACGATTACCGGAATGATCACCGGAGATATTACCGACGAAGAGGAGCTCGGCCCCAATCCTAAGGAGGTGGCCGGCCCTTGATGTGGTGATGGGGTGGTGGTTTTGTGGAGGGTTTTGATGGTGGTGGTATTTTTTGAGAAGGTAAAGGAGAAGGTGGAGGCTTTGGTGGAGTTGTTGGAGTTTATGGTGGTTTACATGGAGATGGAGGAGGAAGAAGATGAAGGTAAGGAGTTGGAGAAGTTGTAGTGGTTGTTGTTGTGGTGGAGATGAAGGAGGAGTTGGTGGTGGTTAAGGTGTTGGTGAAGAGAAAAATGAAGTGAAATGAAGAAGGAAAGGTTTATATAGAAATTGGAATTGTGAAGGTGATTTAAATAAATGTTTAGAGAGGGGGTTTTTGTAAAATGGCGGGGTGAGGTGGCTCTCTTTGGCCGGCCATGGTGATGGGAGAGGAGTGAGATATTTTGGAGAAGATATTTTTGGTGGAGGAGATATTTTTGGAGGAAGAATGTAGAAAGAAATGGAAGAATGGAGAAGTTTGGAGAATTTGGTGGAAAGAAAAGGAAGGAAAGAAAAAGGAAAAAGGAAAAGAAAATGAAAAAGGGAAGATATTTTCTTAGAAGAAAAAATAAAAATAATTAGAGTAGCGGATTCCCGGGATTCGGTTGCGGACGCGGAAAACTTTCGGAAAAATACCGAAATCGTCCCGAAATCAAATATCTCGGAATGACCCGCAAAAATTCTCAAAAATCAAGAATATTATTTTAAAAATCATGATGAAATTAGTTTTAAGAAATTCTTTATACTTTTTAAATTAAAAATCCTGCAATCGGCCGCCAATATCGGTCGACACCAAATCTGGCAGAAATCTGATAAATTCTGAAAATGCCCAAAAAAATGAATTAAGATAGTAAATATTATTCTAAGAAAATATGTGAAAGCGGTTTCTCCAAATTTGACTCCATTTGTAAATTAAAAATCCAGAAGTCGGTCAGCGGTGCTGGTCGACGCCGGTTTTGAAGATTTTTCATTTAATTCAGGAAAATTCCAGAAAATCATAAAAAATCTAAAATATTGGAAAATGATATTTGAAACTGAAATTGGTCAAATCTGATAACCGAAAAGACCAAATTGAGTAATACACTAGGATCGGGTTCCCGGTTCAGAGAAGGGCAGACTCTGAGTCCACGAATCCGGATAAAAGACAAAACGATCATATAAATAATTCATAATACAAAATAAATACAGAAAGTGAATCGAAAAATACGATCGAAAAATTTGAATACGCAACTAAGTACGTATTCCGGGAGCGGGGTGTTACATTCCATCCACCTTACAAAAAATTGTGTCCTCGTAATTTCGTTAAGGGGTAAAATGTACACAAAGGGGACAAAGGCGGAATTTATACCAATTACGATATGAAGCACTATGGTAGGGCTCTCAAGTTGACTGAACAATAATCAGAATATAGACGTCCTCTGCACTTCCGGCTGTATAAATCTTTGAACAATGTCGAATAATACTGACTGATAACACAGCTTTGCAATAGAATTCCAGTTGTACTGCATACTTGATAGCCCTTCGAGAATAAGCCAGAATACTGAAGATAAAGGAAACCCTGCTAGTCTTGAGCATAATAAAGAAGACCGATAATTGAGAATTCCGAATACCAGGCATCAATCACTCTTAAAGATATAGCCAAGAATGTAGAATATCCGTAGAGAATTCCGACTACTGACTTCTGAAAGATAACCCGATTAGGATCAATCCTGGGAATACCCGAGCACCTTAGAGTCAGCCGAAGAGATCATATAATAGCTTTATTCAGAACCAGCCACTACCTCTCTAGTATATCCATATCTGAAGTTAGTATAAAGGCTTCAAAAAATCAAAACAGGGGAAAGATGGAAGAGATTAAGATCTTAATCAAAGGAAGGATAATTAAGATAGAATAGATAACTCTGTACTTGTAGTTGGACTGTATAACCAAGACTCATGCATTCCAGTTGCAAATTTCTTTACCATTAATTTGCCATCTGGACGTACTGAGGAAGTGAGAGCCTAAGCTAGGCTCTGATACCATCCTGTAACGCCCCGATCCTGCGGGTACGGGGACGTCACTGCAACGTATATACGCAGGTCAGAAATACCCTCACGTATATAAGCTAGGCATCAGTACAGGCAAGAATCAGAGTACGGAAGCAAGTGGTGCATTATACATTCCAACATATGAGTACAATTACAAAGTTATCACCAGAGGTGATCCAATATTACATGAATATTACATCACTGATATGCGCAATTGCGAGATTACAAAGAGATGTACAAGTATGAACAGTACACAGGCACTCACGAGTTTACAAAAGGAAAACTCGAGAGGCACACAGGGGGGCCTGGAAGGATAGAGCTCTGGCGGTCTGCTAGAGATCCATGCTACCGCTGCGCCACTCTGGGAGAATCTACACGCTCCAAGCTCCATGACCTGGACATGAGGATCCAGGGGAGTCAGATAAAACTCTCCAGGCGAGTGATGAGGCAAAAGCCAGATGGCGTGCAAAGATAAGCACATGTGTATCGATAAAACCGAATCATAATCATGCATTGAAAACTGTGTCGTGAGTAGAAGCATGTAAGCACGTAGATGTATGACAGGTGATATCAAGTAGGAACTGCTCATGGAATAATAAGATAGGAGCAGTAGACTAATAGAATGGAATAGGGTTAAATAACAGGGTATGAGTAGCTAATATGATCATACTCATAAAGCCGAAAATCTGAAGTAAAATCCAGTACAAGCAAATATGGTAAGGCATATCACAGATTCATAGCTGGCATCTTTATAATTAGAGCTGTCTAAGTTGCAGGCTTCAGTATGCGTCCCATTCCACATACTTCTACTTACAACTTAAAGAGCATGTTATCATCTTGGCACTTTATTATTATTATTACTCGTCTTACCCTGATATCTAGATATGTGAACTAGCGTCCCAGCACACATATATCCATATCTGAGTAAAGCAAGGTTGTTATTGGAAACCAACGGGGGTATCAACGAACAATGTTTACAGTGGGTCCCGTGCATACCCGGGACCACGGCCCAGGATGTTCCGTTGCTTGGTGACGGAACCTACCGCAAGGCAATTCAGGAGGGTCTTATGGATGCCCTTATCAAGATGGTACCAGGAAGGAGGGAGCCAGCTCTCCCCTCGGTCCCCTGGAGGCCCACAGGTCAGACCGGAAGTTTTAGTTGCATAACATGCCTAATACCACTGTAAACACGAACATGTATTGATAGCCGCGAGTTTACCCCGACCCGATGCAAGTTGTTCCTTTTTATGATTTATTATGTATTTATCAGATTTTAGGAATGAGCAGGAACAAGTCAGGAATATCAGGAATACATGTATATCAGGAGTACTGGTTCGTACTATAATGTATCAAGATGTAAACAAGATGTCAGGTCATCATTCCCGTTATCGTGATAATCATGAGAGTCAAGTATATCATGTCGGGTGTCAAGTGATAGCATGACAGGAGGATGATAATTGGCAGGTAACAAGTCATGTCAAGAGGTTGATAATAATCCGGTGGCAAGTCATGTCATAACAAGGGTTATTGCCAAGTAGTAGTATGTCTGGAGTCAGGTGATAACACATCAGTTGTCAGATGATACAAACAAGTATTAAATAGTAGCATGTAATTGACAGGTATGAAGTAATGGCATGTTAAGTGTTAACATATCAGGTAAGTACATGGCATGTGATAGAGTAATAGCTGAGCACAACCAAGCGGAGCGGAGCAAGCTGGAGGCACAGTCGGCAAACAGTATTTAACACTAGAGCGTCTGACAAGGTTACCGGGACAACTCGGCTTAAAGTGCGAGTAGAAAATCCGGCAGCATCTCGCCTAGACGAATCTAGTGGTAAAGTGCTGAACGTTGATCATGATAACCAGGCAGAGCTGAACAAGCTGGAGGCACAGGCAGCGAACATGGTTTAGACACTAATACGCTTGGCGAGGTTACCGGGACAACTTGTTTTAGAATACGAGCGGAAGGTCCTGTAACAACTGGCCTAGACGAATGTAGTGAATAAAGCGCTGAACGCTAAGTATGCTCACTAGACGGAGCTGAGAAACCTGACGGTCCCAATCACCTCTCTTTCGAAATAGTGAGAGACCGGAGTCTGAAGGGTCCGAGTACGCTCGGGGTCTAAGCGCACTCACGGTGGCTACTAGCCATCCCAATAGTGGGCAGAAACCCAGAGTCTAATCGACCACGAAGGGTTGGCCATGCATGGTATAAAACAGCAAGTACATATAAACATGGAATAAAATACATGTCAACCCGACGAAGCGGGGAAACCCGAATGGAGGCGAGAGCGAGAACACTCGCCTAAATCACCCGAAATGTTGAAAGGTCTGAAATTCAGGGAACTCGCGCACGCGCCATAAAATATGATATAAATATTTAGAGAGAGAAAGTGAAGAGGAGAGAGAAAGAGTTAGAGAGAGAAAGAGAGAGAATTCTAGAGAGAGAAGTATATGGGAAGAGAGAGTGCACAGGGAGACGCGGGTTTTGAAAGTGAGACGCGGGGGTCGCAGACGCGGGAATAGCAGACGCGGGAATGGCGTCGCGAGAATAGTAGACACGGAAATCACAGACGCGGGAATAGCAGACGCGGAAGTTGCAGACGCGGGAGTAGCAGACGCGGGAATAGCAGACGCGGGGTTCGCGTCACATAGATGCCACAAACGCGAGGTCTGCGCTCAAGTCAGGACGCGAGGAGAACGTGGACGGGGACGTGGGTTCTGCGTCGCGTTAACACAAGAAGAATACAGACGCGGGCATGGGCTCCGCGTCGTATCAATACAGGAACGCGCGGATTGTGTTAAGGAATTGCTTAGACGCGGGGTTGAGATCCGCGTCAGGAATAAAACAGAGAGGAGGGAAGGTGATTTCTTTGGTGGTGGTAAAAAGAAAATGAAGGAGTTGATGTTGTGATGGTGAAATTGATGGTGGAAGTGAAGATGGTGGTGAGACGATGATGAAAATGGTTAAGTAAAGATGGTGGTGGTGACGGTAGTGTTGTCGTTGCAATTGTCACCGGAACGATTACCGGAATAATCGTGAACGATTACCGGAATAATCACCGGAGCCGGATGATCACCGGAATAATCGTGAACGATTACCGGAATGATCACCGGAGATATTACCGACGAAGAGGAGCTCGGCCCCAATCCTAAGGAGGTGGCCGGCCCTTGATGTGGTGATGGGGTGGTGGTTTTGTGGAGGGTTTTGATGGTGGTGGTATTTTTTGAGAAGGTAAAGGAGAAGGTAGAGGCTTTGGTGGAGTTGTTGGAGTTTATGGTGGTTTACATGGAGATGGAGGAGGAAGAAGATGAAGGTAAGGAGTTGGAGAAGTTGTAGTGGTTGTTGTTGTGGTAGAGATGAAGGAGGAGTTGGTGGTGGTTAAGGTGTTGGTGAAGAGAAAAATGAAGTGAAATGAAGAAGGAAAGGTTTATATAGAAATTGGAATTGTGAAGGTGATTTAAATAAATATTTAGAGAGGGGGTTTTTGTAAAATGGCGGGGTGAGGTGGCTCTCTTTGGCCGGCCATGGTGATGGGAGAGGAGTGGGATATTTTGGAGAAGATATTTTTGGTGGAGGAGATATTTTTGGAGGAAGAATGTAGAAAGAAATGGAAGAATGGAGAAGTTTGGAGAATTTGGTGGAAAAAAAAGGAAGGAAAGAAAAAGGAAAAAGGAAAAGAAAATAAAAAAGGGAAGATATTTTCTTAGAAGAAAAAATAAAAATAATTAGAGTAGCGGATTCCCGGGATTCGGTTGCGGACGCGGAAAACTTTCGGAAAAATACCGAAATCGTCCCGAAATCAAATATCTCGGAACGACCCGCAAAAATTCTCAAAAATCAAGAATATTATTTTAAAAATCATCATGAAATTCGTTTTAAGAAATTCTTTATAGTTTTTAAATTAAAAATCCTGCAATCGGCCGCCAATATCGGTCGACACCAAATCTGGCAGAAATCTGATAAATTCTGAAAATGCCCAAAAAAATGAATTAAGATAGTAAATATTATTCTAAGAAAATATGTGAAAGCGGTTTCTCCAAATTTGACTCCATTTGTAAATTAAAAATCCAGAAGTCGGTCAGCGGTGTTGGTCGACGCCGATTTTGAAGATTTTTCATTTAATTCAGGAAAATTCCAGAAAATCATAAAAAATCTAAAATATTGGAAAATGATATTTGAAATTGAAATTGGTCAAATCTGATAACCGAAAAGACCAAATTGAGTAATACACTAGGATCGGGTTCCCGGTTCAGAGAAGGGCAGACTCTGAGTCCACGAATCCGGATACAAGACAAAACGATCATATAAATAATTCATAATACAAATAAATACAGAAAGTAAATCGAAAAATACGATCAAAAAATTTGAATACGCAACTAAGTACGTATTCCGGGAGCGGGGTGTTACATTCCATCCACCTTACAAAAAATTGTGTCCTCGCAATTTCGTTAAGGGGTAAAATGTACACAAAGGGGACAAAGGCGGAATTTATACCAATTACGATATGAAGCACTATAGGTAGGGCTCTCAAGTTGACTGAACAATAATCAGAATATAGACGTCCTCTGCACTTCCGGCTGTATAAATCTTTGAACAATGTCGAATAATACTGACTGATAACACAGCTTTGCAATAGAATTCCAGTTGTACTGCATACTTGATAGCCCTTCGAGAATAAGCCAGAATACTGAAGATAAAGAAAACCCTGCTAGTCTTGAGCATAATAAAGAAGACCGATAATTGAGAATTCCGAATACCAGGCATCAATCACTCTTAAAGATATAGCCAAGAATGTAGAATATCCGTAGAGAATTCCGACTACTGACTTCTGAAAGATAACCCGATTAGGATCAATCCTGGGAATACCCGAGCACCTTAGAGTCAGCCGAAGAGATCATATAATAGCTTTATTCAGAACCAGCCACTACCTCTCTAGTATATCCATATCTGAAGTTAGTATAAAGGCTTCAAAAAATCAAAACAGGGGAAAGATGGAAGAGATTAAGAATCAAAGGAAGGATGATTAAGATAGAATAGATAACTCTGTACTTGTAGTTGGACTGTATAACCAAGACTCATGCATTCCAGTTGCAATTTCTTTACCATTAATTTGCCATCTGGACGTACTGAGGAAGTGAGAGCCTAAGCTAGGCTCTGATACCATCCTGTAACGCCCCGATCCTGCGGGTACGGGGACGTCACTGCAACGTATATACGCAGGTCAGAAATACCCTCACGTATATAAGCTAAGCATCAGTACAGGCAAGAATCAGAGTACGGAAGCAAGTGGTGCATTATACATTCCAACATATGAGTATAATTACAAAGTTATCACCAGAGGTGATCCAATATTACATGAATATTACATCACTGATATGCGCAATTGCGAGATTACAAAGAGATGTACAAGTATGAACAGTACACAGGCACTCACGAGTTTACAAAAGGAAAACTCGAGAGGCACACAGGGGGGCCTGGAAGGATAGAGCTCTGGACGGTCTGCTGGAGATCCATGCTACCGCTGCGCCACTCTGGGAGAATCCACACGCTCCAAGCTCCATGACCTGGACATGAGGATCCAGGGGAGTCAGATAAAACTCTCCAGGCGAGTGATGAGGCAAAAGCCAGATGGCGTGCAAAGATAAGCACATGTGTATCGATAAAACCGAATCATAATCATGCATTGAAAACTGTGTCGTGAGTAGAAGCATGTAAGCACGTAGATGTATGACAGGTGATATCAAGTAGGAACTGCTCATGGAATAATAAGATAGGAGCAGTAGACTAATAGAATGGAACAGGGTTAAATAACAGGGTATGAGTAGCTAATATGATCATACTCATAAAGCCGAAAATCCGAAGTAAAATCCAGTACAAGCAAATATGGTAAGGCATATCACAGATTCATAGCT
The DNA here is from genome assembly GCA_038442645.1 of Agave tequilana. Taxonomy (NCBI): domain Eukaryota; kingdom Viridiplantae; phylum Streptophyta; class Magnoliopsida; order Asparagales; family Asparagaceae; genus Agave; species Agave tequilana. Next base: position 18,891 of record JAVJIF010010975.1, on the reverse strand, counting down.
GGCATCTTTATAATTAGAGCTGTCTAAGTTGCAGGCTTCAGTATGCGTCCCATTCCACATACTTCTACTTAAAACTTAAAGAGCATGTTATCATCTTGGCACTTTATTATTATTATTACTCGTCTTACCCTGATATCTAGATATGTGAGTTAGCGTCCCAGCACACATATATCCATATCTGAGTAAAGCAAGGTTGTTATTGGAAACCAACGGGGGTATCAACGAACAATGTTTACAGTGGGTCCCGTGCATACCCGGGACCACGGCCCAGGATGTTCCGTTGCTTGGTGACGGAACCTACCGCAAGGCAATTCAGGAGGGTCTTATGGATGCCCTTATCAAGATGGTACCAGGAAGGAGGGAGCCAGCTCTCCCCTCGGTCCCCTGGAGGCCCACAGGTCAGACCGGAAGTTTTAATTGCATAACATGCCTAATACCACTGTAAACACGAACATGTATTGAAAGCCGCGAGTTTCCCCCGACCCGATGCAAGTTGTTCCTTTTTATGATTTATTATGTAATTATCAGATTTTAGGAATGAGCAGGAACAAGTCAGGAATATCAGGAATACATGTATATCAGGAGTACTGGTTCGTACTATAATGTATCAAGATGTAAACAAGATGTCAGGTCATCATTCCCGTTATCGTGATAATCATGAGAGTCAAGTATATCATGTCGGGTGTCAAGTGATAGCATGACAGGAGGATGATAATTGGCAGGTAACAAGTCATGTCAAGAGGTTGATAATAATCCGGTGGCAAGTCATGTCATAACAAGGGTTATTGCCAAGTAGTAGTATGTCTGGAGTCAGGTGATAACACATCAGTTGTCAGATGATACAAACAAGTATTAAATAGTAGCATGTAATTGACAGGTATGAAGTAATGGCATGTTAAGTGTTAACATATCAGGTAAGTACATGGCATGTGATAGAGTAATAGCTGAGCACAACCAAGCGGAGCGGAGCAAGCTGGAGGCACAGTCGGCAAACAGTATTTAACACTAGAGCGTCTGACAAGGTTACCGGGACAACTCGGCTTAAAGTGCGAGTAGAAAATCCGGTAGCATCTCGCCTAGACGAATCTAGTGGTAAAGTGCTGAACGTTGATCATGATAACCAGGCAGAGCTGAACAAGCTGGAGGCACAGGCAGCGAACATGGTTTAGACACTAATACGCTTGGCGAGGTTACCGGGACAACTTGTTTTAGAATACGAGCGGAAGGTCCTGTAACAACTGGCCTAGACGAATGTAGTGAATAAAGCGCTGAACGCTAAGTATGCTCACTAGACGGAGCTGAGAAACCTGACGGTCCCAATCACCTCTCTTTCGAAATAGTGAGAGACCGGAGACTGAAGGGTCCGAGTACGCTCGGGGTCTAAGCGCACTCACGGTGGCTACTAGCCATCCCAATAGTGGGCAGAAACCCAGAGTCTAATCGACCACGAAGGGTTGGCCATGCATGGTATAAAGCAGCAAGTACATATAAACATGGAATAAAATACATGTCAACCCGACGAAGCGGGGAAACCCGAATGGAGGCGAGAGCGAGAACACTCGCCTAAATCACCCGAAATGTTGAAAGGTCTGAAATTCAGGGAACTCGCACACGCGCCATAAAATATGATATAAATATTTAGAGAGAGAAAGTGAAGAGGAGAGAGAAAGAGTTAGAGAGAAAGAGAGAGAATTCTAGAGAGAGAAGTATATGGGAAGAGAGAGTGCACAGGGAGACGCGGGTTTTGAAAGTGAGACGCGGGGGTCGCAGACGCGGGAATAGCAGACGCGGGAATAGCGTCGCGAGAATAGTAGACACGGAAATCACAGACGCGGGAATAGCAGACGCGGAAGTAGCAGACGCGGGAATAGCAGACGCGGGGTTCGCGTCACATAGATGCCACAAACGCGAGGTCTGCGCTCAAGTCAGGACGCGAGGAGAACGTGGACGGGGACGTGGGTTCTGCGTCGCGTTAACACAAGAAGAATACAGACGCGGGCATGGGCTCCGCGTCGTATCAATACAGGAACGCGCGGATTGTGTTAAGGAATTGCCTAGACGCGGGGTTGAGATCCGCGTCAGGAATAAAACAGAGAGGAGGGAAGGTGATTTCTTTGGTGGTGGTAAAAAGAAAATGAAGGAGTTGATGTTGTGATGGTGAAATTGATGGTGGAAGTGAAGATGGTGGTGAGACGATGATGAAAATGGTTAAGTAAAGATGGTGGTGGTGACGGTAGTGTTGTCGTTGCAATTGTCACCGGAACGATTACCGAAATAATCGTGAACGATTACCGGAATAATCACCGGAGCCGGATGATCACCGGAATAATCGTGAACGATTACCGGAATGATCACCGGAGATATTACCGACGAAGAGGAGCTCGGCCCCAATCCTAAGGAGGTGGCCGGCCCTTGATGTGGTGATGGGGTGGTGGTTTTGTGGAGGGTTTTGATGGTGGTGGTATTTTTTGAGAAGGTAAAGGAGAAGGTGGAGGCTTTGGTGGAGTTGTTGGAGTTTATGGTGGTTTACATGGAGATGGAGGAGGAAGAAGATGAAGGTAAGGAGTTGGAGAAGTTGTAGTGGTTGTTGTTGTGGTGGAGATGAAGGAGGAGTTGGTGGTGGTTAAGGTGTTGGTGAAGAGAAAAATGAAGTGAAATGAAGAAGGAAAGGTTTATATAGAAATTGGAATTGTGAAGGTGATTTAAATAAATGTTTAGAGAGGGGGTTTTTGTAAAATGGCGGGGTGAGGTGGCTCTCTTTGGCCGGCCATGGTGATGGGAGAGGAGTGGGATATTTTGGAGAAGATATTTTTGGTGGAGGAGATATTTTTGGAGGAAGAATGTAGAAAGAAATGGAAGAATGGAGAAGTTTGGAGAATTTGGTGGAAAGAAAAGGAAGGAAAGAAAAAGGAAAAAGGAAAAGAAAATGAAAAAGGGAAGATATTTTCTTTGAAGAAAAAGTGAAAATAATTAGAGTAGCGGATTCCCGGGATTCGGTTGCGGACGCGGAAAACTTTCGGAAAAATACCGAAATCGTCCCGAAATCAAATATCTCGGAACGACCCGCAAAAATTCTCAAAAATCAAGAATATTATTTTAAAAATCATGGTGAAATTCGTTTTAAGAAATTTTTTATAGTTTTTAAATTAAAAATCTTGGATTCGGCCGCCAATATCGGTCGACACCAAATCTGGCAGAAATCTGATAAATTCTGAAAAGGCCCAAAAAAATGAATTAAGATAGTACATATTATTTTAAGAAAATATGTGAAAGAGGTTTCTCCAAATTTGACTCCATTTGTAAATTAAAAATACAGAAGTCGGTCAGCGGTGCTGGTCAACGCCGGTTTTGAAGATTTTTCATTTAATTCAGGAAAATTCCAGAAAATCATAGAAAATCTAAAATATTGGAAAATGATATTTGAAACTGAAATTGGTCAAATCTGATAACCGAAAAGACCAAATTGAGTAATACACTAGGATCGGGTTCCCGGTTCAGAGAAGGGCAGACTCTGAGTCCACGAATCCGGATCCAAGACAAAACGATCATATAAATAATTCATAATACAAAATAAATACAGAAAGTGAATTGAAAAATACGATCGAAAAATCTGAATACGCAACTAAGTACGTATTCCGGGAGCGGGGTGTTACAGTAAGTCAAAGGAGTTCTTGTGTGAACTCGTTGTAGGTGTTGCGGCACCGAGTGATCCGGTGGGATCGATTCTAGTGAAAATCCTTCATAGTATTGAAGGCGGGGACGTAGAGTAAGGGTGCTCGAACCTCGAAACAAATCCCCCGTGTTTGCGATTGCTCTCTCTTTATCTCTTACTTATGTTTATATCTTGCATGATTTTATTGTTCATAATCTGTACTTGCTTGATATACTTGTGCTTATATTGTTATATGCTTGAGATTGCTTGCTCACACTTATATTCAAGCAAGAGAGTCATAGCGGCACCTCAACTCTTATCTAGAGGAATCTTAAGGAGATAGTCCAGAGCCCTTCACCAGGAATTCGGTTACACTCTTGTGTTTTACTTGGTGCGTTTAGCTTACTAGTTTTAGTTTGCATAAATAGTTTTAATTCCGCATTAATTCATCATTAGATTAGCTAGTCACCTATTCAGCCCCCTCTAGGTGATTTCAATTGGTATCAGAGCTTGGTGCTCTTGATTTGGGTCTAACAACCTAGAGTTAAAAATCTTTATTTTTGCTAATCACAATATTTATACACACACATGGATTTCATGTCACCTCCCACTTTTCATATTCTTGTAGGTTCACCTAGAGGGGGGGTGAATAGGTGATGGCTAATCTAATGGTTACTTAATGCCAAACGATGCAAATAATGCGGAAGCTAAAAACAATTATGACCTAATTAAATCTTTTACACTAAACACCACGTATAACCAAAGAGTGTTACCGAATTCCCCGTGAATGGCTCTGGACAAACTCCTCTAGATTCCCCTTGAATGGGTTGAGGTGCCGCGTTGGCTCTCTTGGTTGAATACAAGTGTTAGCAACAATCCCACGCAAGTATATCAATATGAGCACAAGGAATATATCAAGAATATAAAGATGACAATAAAGGAATGCAAGATATAAACAAATAAGGGAGAGAGAGAGAGAAAAGGCAATCGCAAACACAAGGGATTGTTTCGAGGTTCGAGCACACTTGCTCTACATCCCCGCCTTCGACACACGAAGGATTTCCACTATGCAAGATTCCAATGGATCTCTCCTCGGTGCCGCAACACCTACAAGCCCTCGGACTCCCTAGTCCCGTACACACCGCAAGCCCACCGGCTCGCCGAGGCCGCACCTCAAACGACAAGAGTTCGCACCCGAACCCTAAACAATCACGAGCACACTTGCCCGTCTCCTCAAAGAACAAAGAAAGGATCTTTAGTGATCACAACACTTTGATCACCTAAAGCACTCTCACTACAACACTCCTATAGGTAGATATAGCAATGGAAAGCTCAAGTGTTTGTGTGAGAAAACAAGGATGAAAGCTATGGTGAAAAACTCAAGAAATTTTTTTTTAACACACTCTAAATAAAACTCCCTTTTTGATTGGAAGTATTTGCACTCAAATATGTGGAGAAAACTCTTTTAAAAGAATGGGAAAAACTGGCTCAAGGCTCTCCTAAAATCTTGTGTGAAAACAGTCCACAAACCCCTAAATATATAGGCTGTCAAAAACTAGCCGTTGGGGTTCTGACAGGCCTGCCGGTCGACCGCCCGGTCGACCGCTAACGGTCAAAAATCCGACCGTTGGAGTCTCCGGTCGACCCAAAAGAACAGAGAGCACTGCTCTCAGTTCCGGTCGACCGCCCCGGTCGCCCGGCATCCTGCCAGGACAAACGTGCACGTCCATGCACGTCAGTCGATCGACCCGGTCGACCGACTTCAAGATTAGTCGACTGTATAGTCGACTTGCTGAAGTCAGAACAGAAAAACTGGGATTAAAAGATAGTCTTTTTGGCTCAAATAAAAATCCCATAAAATACTTAAAAAATCTACAAAAATAGTTTAACCAATATACTTTGATATACAAACATGCTTGCACAAAATCAAGGCATGTTATAAAAGATTGGACTATTTTTGTAACTTGAAAATATTGGTTCATGATAAAAACTGTATTTTCCAAAACATGTTTTCTAAACTTTATTTTTCCAAAACATCTTCAAATACAAAAACAAGATATTATAATTCATTTTAAGGCATAGTGTGTATAGATATGATCCACTACACAATCAAGATGAAATATCTATGTTTTTGGCATTAAGCTCTAAACTTGGTTTTGATGAAAGATATGTATACATGAAACTACCAAAATCCAAATAGTATTTTTCCAAAATGAAAAATCTTTTCTAAACCAAAAAATCTTTTATGAAAATAATTCTATCAAGAGTGTGTGTGTATGGTAAACTTGAGCAATCCACCACTATTCTATCATTTACATTTTTAACTAAAACAAAATCTTCTACCTAGACACAAGTCTTGATCTTGAAGTCTTCCCTTGAAGTCTTCTCATCTTCTTGACTTGGTCCAAGCTTGATCCAAAAGCTCCTTGGATCACACCGTGCTAACTCCAAAACTTGACATTTTATCCTTTGTTGAGCTATGCACCTAATAAGATCTTGATAATGAATCTGTCACTAATTAAACACAAGATCATTAGTAAACATAACTTCATGAGTTGATCATCATCAAAACTAGGGTGATAGGCCTTTGGGCCAACAATCTCCCCCTTTTTGATGATGACAAAACTCATGGAGTTATATATGCATGGATTAAAGTAAAGCTTCAAGGAAGCTCCCCCTTAACTCATGCATCACAAGAAATAATAGATATGGCAATGAGGCACATGAGTATGTATGCAAGTATGGAGATAAAACATGCAACAAGCATAAATCAAAATCTTTTTCTCCTATTTGCAATACAAAACATATATGCATAAACATAAAATCTTTTAATAAAAACATGCATATATAGCAAATACCTCTCCCCCTTTTTGTCAATCATCAACAAAGGATTAAGGTAAAACAAAATCATCAAATCTTGCTCCCCCTTTTTGTCATAAACAAAGATATCAATAAGGGGTCAAATTAAACATATCAACAAAATGCTTTTTTTTTAATTTTTCTTAAACAAAATTTTTAAAGGTATCAGAGCTTTTGTAAAACAAACAAATTTTTAAGATACCAAATTGAAAGTAATCATTTTTTTGTAAAATATATTGATACCAATTGACATTTAACAAATATGAAGTTTAAGCATATTGATACCAATAGTAAACATAATGATCAAAAAATTTTATTTTTCATCATAAACTTTGTGCTTTTAGAAATGAGAACCAATTGTAAGTTAAGCACATGAAAATCATATATATGTATGAAAAATGAGTATACCAAGTGAAATTGATACATACATATATAAGAAAACAAAAAATGAGTATATACAAAAATTATCAATTTAGATACCAATTGAAAGAGTCCAATGATACCAATTGACATAACAATAAGATCAAGTGTATAACTCATAACCTACCACCCTTCATATGCTCAAGATAGAAGATTTTCAATGAAGCATATAAGGCATAATCGCCCATCCATCCTCCCATTGATGGTAGGGGTTTTCAAAAATAGATTTGAAAAATAAGCTTGGTTTTGAAAAACTCTACCAAATGAAGAACAATTAACTAGTTAAAATAATTTTTGAAAAACTAGTTAAAGATCCTTCAAAACATGTAATCAAAGCATATATATTTCATGAATCATACTAAATACATAAAGGTTCAAGCACTCATAGTCCATAAAACTCAAAATTATCTTGAAAAGTAAAAGATGAGTGTTCAAAGGTTATGTAAATAGCATTTTCATGAAAATAGACATTGAAGCTCAAAAAGATGAATAACATTTTATAAAATATGAAAATTTATTTTTAAAAAAAATAATATACTTCTAGGCATATGTATGATTTTATCCAATCCTAACAATACACATACATATCCCAAATATAAAAGAGTCCATTAAATGTATTTGCATGAAAGCAAGAGACTCACGGGTATACATGTATATTTATTAGATTTGAATTAAAAATACATATACATGAAGTAAAGCATAAAATAGGTAAAACATGTATAAAAGAGAATCATCAAAACTAATCTATACATATGCATATAGTGGATACAAATGAGCATAAAGTTCAATTATATATGAATCAATTGTAATTCACTATTTGTACATGTATGATACAAGTTTTGATAAAATCTACATTTAAGCATGTTATTACCACATGAAGCACAAAAAAAATATGAACATGCTATGAATATGATAAATGAACTAGCATGAACATAAAAAGTAGGAGTTTAGAGATTGTTACCAAATCCAGAGCTCCTAACATGGTGGTTGTCCCACCAAAGCTCCTTGATAGTGATGCATCCCAAAAGTATGTCCATCATGTCCAAGTGCATCCACTACCAAGGCACCAATCCTCTCACGTCTTGTGAGAGCCCTCACCTACATCAAAAGCAAAAGGTGGGGGCTTTGGTACCCATATTTTCTTAGGTCCTTGGTGGTTAGTCTTGTAAGGAACCCAAACATTTTTATTTTTAGCAAAATTAAAATGATGCAATCTATCATAACAAAACTTTGCTAAATGGCCTTTGCGGCCACAATGTGTACATGTGTACACCTTAGTATGCTTATGTGTATGTGAATGATCATGGTGTGCAACATAAGCATATGCATGATGGGTATGATGTGCATGAACATGTAGAGTTTGTTTCTTTGAAAACATTGACTCCAATCTAGTATGGTTGAAAGCACAAGAGTTCAAAGTTGAACTCAAACCATCCATTTTATTTTTCAAAACTTTTATCTCATTAGTGGTGGCATGTAAAGCATAATGAGATAAAGAGTTATTTTTCTTTTTCTTTTGTGAAACAAAATCTTTTTCTTTTTCACACATTTTTCTTTTCAAAGATTTATTTTCTTGAAAAACAACTTCTTTTTGTTTTTCCACCAAAACAATTTCATTTTTCAAAATCGTGTTCCCTTCACAAAGATCATTTAATTTAGACATAAGGGAAACATTCTCATTTTTCAAATCTTTATTCTCTTTTTCTAAACATGCAATGTTACTTCTAAATGTATCATGTTCTACATGCATGCAATCAAGTTTCTTTTTCAAAATTTTATTATCTTTCTTAATCATGTCATATTTTTCAAGCAATGATTGACAAAATGTAGAAAGCTCTTCATATGACATGTTATTATCCTCATCCTCGGATTCGGAAGTTACCTCAAGGGGGTTATCCCCTTGGACCATGTAGCACACATTGGAGATGTCGCTTCCAACGTCCGAATCGCTCCCGGCATAATATTGTTCTTTTTCGCCAAGGGAGAGGAGGGTGTTCCACACTACAAAAGCCAAATCAATGTTAGCAACTCTAGATAAATAAACATCATCTAGGGTAGACTTTAAGGCATGAAGGGCTTTTGCATTAGCCTCAAAATTCTTACCATCTAAACAATATGCATTATTAGTAGTGGCAAGATATACATGAATACCTAAGGCTTTGAGGTACAAGGACATCTTCACCTTCCATATATGGATGTTAAGAGTGTCAAACATGGGTGGTGACATGAAGTCCATGGTGTGTGTATAAAATATTGTGATTAGCCTAAAATGAGGATCTTTAACTCAAGGTTGTTAGACCCAAATCAGAGTACTAAGCTCTGATACCAATTGTAGGTTCACCTAGAGGGGGGGGTGAATAGGTGATGGCTAATCTAATGGTCACTTAATGCCAAATGATGCAAATAATGCGGAAGCTAAAAACAATTATGACCTAATTAAATCTTTTACACTAAACACCACGTATAACCAAAGAGTGTTGCCGAATTGCCCGTGAAGGGCTCTGGACAAACTCCTCTAGATTCCCCTTGAATGGGTTGAGATGTCGCGTTGGCTCTCTTGGTTGAATACAAGTGTTAGCAACAATCCCACGCAAGTATATCAATATGAGCACAAGGAATATATCAAGCATATAAAGATAGACAATAAAGGAATGCAAGATATAAACAAATAAGGGAGAGAGAGAAAAGGCAATCGCAAACACAAGGGATTGTTTCGAGGTTCGAGCATACTTGCTCTACATCCCCGCCTTCGACACACGAAGGATTTCCACTATGCAAGATCCCAATGGATCTCTCCTCGGTGCCGCAACACCTACAAGCCCTCAGACTCCCTAGTCCCGTACACACCGCAAGCCCACCGGCTCGCCGAGGCCGCACCTCAAATGACAAGAGTTCGCACCCGAACCCTAAACAATCACGAGCACACTTGCCCGTCTCCTCAAAGAACAAAGAAAGGATCTTTGGTGATCACAACACTTTGATCACCTAAAGCACTCTCACTACAACACTCCTATAGGTAGATATAGCAATGGAAAGCTCAAGTGTTTGTGTAAGAAAACAAGGATGAAAGCTATGGTGAAAAACTCAAGAAAATTTCTTTTAACACACTCTAAATAAAACTCCCTTTTTGATTGGAAGTATTTGCACTCAAATATGTGGAGAAAACTCTTTTAAAAGAATGAGAAAAACTGGCTCAAGGCTCTCCTAAAATCTTGTGTGAAAACAGTCCACAAACCCCCAAATATATAGGCTGTCAAAAAATAGCCGTTGGGGTTCTGACAGGCCTGCCGGTCGACTGCCCGGTCGACCGCCAACGGTCAAAAATTCGACCGTTGGAGTCTCCGGTCGACCGCCCGGTCGACCCAAAAGAACAGGGAGCACTGCTCTCAGTTCCGGTCGACTCCCCGGTCGCCCGGCATCCTGCTAGGACAAACGTGCACGTCCGTGCACGTCGGTCGACCGACCCGGTCGACCGACTTCAGGATTAGTCCACTATATAGTCGACTTGCTGAAGTCAGAACAGAAAAACTGGGATTAAAAGATAGTCTTTTGGCTCAAATAAAAATCCCATAAAATACTTAAAAAATCTACAAAAATAGTTTAACCAATATACTTTGATATACAAACATGCTTGCATAAAATCAAGGCATGTTATAAAAGATTGGACTATTTTTGTAACTTGGAAATATTGGTTCATGATAAAAACTGTATTTTCCAAAACATGTTTTCTAAACTTTGTTTTTCCAAAACATCTTCAAATACAAAAACAAGATATTATAATTCATTTTAAGGCATAGTGTGTATGTATATGATCCACTACACAATCAAGATGAAATATTTATGTTTTTGGCATTAAGCTCTAAACTTGGTTTTGGTTGAAAGATATGTATACATGAAACTACCAAAATCCAAATAGTATTTTTCCAAAATGAAAAATCTTTTCTAAACCAAAAAATCTTTTATGAAAACAATTCTATCAAGAGTGTGTGTGCATGGTATACTTGAGCAATCCACCACTATTCTATCCTTTACATTTTTAACTAAAACAAAATCTTATACCTAGACACAAGTCTTGATCTTGAAGTCTTCCCTTGAAGTCTTCTCATCTTCTTGACTTGGTCCAAGCTTGATCCAAAAGCTCCTTGGATCACACCGTGCTAGCTCCAAAACTTGACATTTTATCCTTTGTTGAGCTATGCACCTAATAAGATCTTGATAATGAATCTGTCACTAATTAAACACAAGATCATTAGTAAACATAACTTCATGAGTTGATCATCATCAAAACTAGGGTGATAGGCCTTTGGGCCAACAATTCTTAACACCCAAACTTGGAAAGTTAAGATGTCAATGTACCTCAAAACCTTAGGTATTCATGTTTATTTTGCCACTATTAAAGATTCTTATTATTTAAATGGCAAATATCTTGAGGCTATGCAAAAGCCATCCATGCTTTAAAGTCAACCCTAAATGATGAATATTTATTTAGGGTTTCTAACTTTGATTCACCTTTTATAGTATGGAACACTTTAGTCTCTCTTGGCGAACAAGAGCAATATTATGCGGGGAGCGACTCGGATGATGGAAGTGATGCTTCCAACATATGCTACATGGTCCAAGGGGATAACCCTCTTGAGGTAAATTCTGAATCCGAGCTTGATGAGGATGTTGACATGTCTTATGATGAACTTGCATCTTTTTGTCAACAACTTCTTGAAAAATATGATGTGCTTAAAAAGGATAATAAGAAATTGAAAAATAAATATGATTCTATTTTAAAAGAAAATGAATTTTTGAAAAGGATAATATTTCCTTGTCTTCTAAATTAAATGATCTTTATGAAGGAAATACTTCCTTGAAAAATAAAATTATTTTGATAAAAAAAGAAAAAGAAATTATTTTGGAAGAAAATAACTCTTTGAAAAGAAAATTTGTTTCAAAAGAAAAGGAAAACATTTCTAAAAAGAAAAAGGTTGTTGATTCTCATACTTGCCATGCTCTTCATGTAACCATTGATAAAAATGAGATTCAATTTTGAAAAATAGAATAGATTGTTTAAGCTCAACCTTGAGCAATCATGCATTTAATCATAATAGATTGGAAATCTTGTTTAAAAGAAACAAGCTCCACATGTACATGCACATCACCCACGACACACATATGCACACTTTGCACATCATGATCACACTCATTCTCATGTGCATTCTAGAGTGTACAAATATACACATTGCGGCCGTAAAGGCCATTTAGCAAAGTTTTGTTATGATAAAGTAAATTCTATAAATTTTGCTAATAAAAATGTTTGGGTTCCGAATAATGCTAAACCCCGTGGACCCAAAAGAAAATAGATACCAAAATCCCCACCACTTGTGTTTGATGTAAGTGTGGGCTCTCACATGACGTGAGAGGATTGGTGCCTTGATGGTGGATGCATGAGCGTGATGGACATACCCTATGGATGCATCTCTATCAAGGAAGTTTGGTGGGAGGACCACTATATTTGGAGACTTAGAGAATAGTGCTTGTGGTTTGGTAACTATCTCTAAACTTCTATTTTATTTACATACTTTTACATTAATAATTTTTAGCATATTTTTATGATCATATTTTGTTTTTATGCTTCACAAGGTGAATGCTTATTTAGATGTAGTTTTCATTAAAACTTGTGTTTATATTTATACAAGTAATGAATAATATTTGATTCTTATATGTTTGTACTTCATTACTCATTTGTACTCATTACATGTACATGTATAATCTAATTTTGATGATTCCCTCATTTACACTTGTTTTCATATTCTTATATATGTTTGCTTCATGTATATGTAATTTTGTTTAAAACTAATAAATATACATGTATACCCTTCAGTCACTTGCCTTCATGCAAATACTAGTATGGACTCTTTTGTGTTTGGGATATGTATGCATATTTTTAGTTTTAATAAAACATACATATATCTTGAAGTTTGATTTTTATGAAAATTAAACTTTTATGATTGTCATATTTGTTTGTTTTAAGCCTCATTGACTATTTTCATGAATATGCTAATCACATAATCTTTATACACTCACATTATTTTTGTTTACTCATGATTTGTTTCATGAGCATAATTTTTGAGCTTTATAGATTTTGAGTGTTAACTTTTATGCATTTAGTATATTTCATGAGATATACATGATTTGGTTTCATATTTGAATGATCTTTAACTAGTTTTTCAAAAAATTACTTTAACTAGTTATTTATTCTTCATTTGGTAGTGTTTTCAATTTATAACTATTTTTAAATCATATTTTTAAAAACTTCTACCCTTAAAGGGCGGATGGATAGGCGACCATGCTTTGTGAGCCTTATTGAAAATCTTTTTAACATGTACATGAATAGGGTGGATAGTTATGAGTTATACATATGATCTTCATGATATTTCACTTTTTGTATACTCATACATATTTTCTATATATATATATATATATATATATATATATATATATATATATATATATATATATATATGTATGCTTCAAATTTCAATAATATCAATTCAATTGGTATTTTCATTCTCATACATATATATGATTTGATTGTGCTTGTTTTACAATATCCTTATATGTTTAAAGCACGAATTGTGTTTATGCTAGACTTGACTTAAATCTTAATATCAATTGATACCTTAATAAGCTTATGCATTGTTCTCTTTTGGTATTTCAAAATTTTTGTTTATCTACAAGTGGTATCTTAAAGGTTTTGTTTATTTACAAGTGTTACCAACTTATGTTTGTCAACTACAATTTAATTTCATTGGTATCAAAAAATTTGTTTATTGACTTAAGAAAATTCAAATTTTGGGTTAAGAAATTTCAAAATTTTGCTTTAAGTATTATCAAATTTGTGTTAAAAATGTTTTGATATGTATTGTCTATATGTAAGGGGAGCTTAACATCTCTTCTATATATAAATTCATGTTGAGTGTATCTTATATTGAGGAGCTTGACATCTCTTCATTTGTGGTACACGTGTATAGGGGGAGCTTAATATCTCCACTTATGCATTGTATATTATGTTTTATGTGAGTTAGAGTTTTATCATCCCTTCTTCATATAATGCATGTATGCAAGGGGAGCTAACTTACCGTCTTCCTCTTCATGAATGTACGTCGCATATATATCTTTATTGTTTGATTTATTTTTCATGCCTTTGTTGATGATTGACAAAAAGGTAGAGAATGATTTTTGAGTTTATATATGCATATTCAGAAATTGAGTTTATGCATGTTCTGTATTTTATGTTTATACAAAAAGGGGGAGAAGGATTTTGAAAGTTTATACAAAAAGGGGTAGAAGTCTTTGAGGAGAAGGATTTTTGATTTATACATGTTTCTCTCTCTTTGTTTTTGCATATATATTTGTTTAGTTTTATGCACTTCATTGAATATATATTTGTTTATTGTTATGCATGATTTAAGTGGGAGCTTCTATGAAGCTTATCTTTAATCCATGCATATATAACTCCATGAGTCTTGTCCTCATCAAAAAGGGGGAGATTGTTGGCCCAAAGGTCCATCGCTCTAGTTTTGATGATGATTAACTTATATAGTTATAGTACTAATGATCTTGTGTTTAATTAGTCTCAGATATTTGATCAAGATCTTATTAGGTGTCTACCTTCAATAAAGGATTTGAAGTCAAGTTTTGGAGCTAGCACGTGTTGATTCAAGAGCTCGCGCATCAAGATCGCATCATGATCTCAAAGAGGAGTGTAGCTCGTTGGATTTAGGTTTGGACCAAGTCAAAAAGGAGAAGAAGATTTTCAAGAGAAGATTTTCAGAAGACTTGTGTCTTGGTTATAAGTGTCAAGATTTTATTTTTAGATAAAATGTGAAAGATAGATTAGTTGGTGGATTGCTCAAGTACATATACACTCACACACAAGATTTATATGTATTTTCATAAAAGAGTTTTTATTTTAGAAAATACCGTTTTGATTTTTGAGATTCAAAATATGCATGTGTTTTATCAAAACTTATTTTAGAGCTTATTGTCAAAAACATAGATATTTCATCATATTTGTGTAGTGGATCATATCCATACACACTAAGCTTCAAAAGTGTTTAAAATATCTTATTTTTGTATTTGGAGAAGTTTTGAAAAAATTATTTTTGAAAAATACAAGTTTTTGTTTAAGGCAAAACTTCTATATTACAAAAATAGTTCAAAATGTTTGTAATATGTTTTGATTTTTAATCAAACATATTGTATATCAAAGTATATCAATGAACTTATTTTTGTAGAATTTATGGGATTTTATTGAAGATAAAAAGACCAAGTTTTAATTCTTAAAAACATGTGTTCTGGCCTTCTGCCGGTCGACCGACCGATCGACTGAGCCAGAAGTCGGTCGATCGGGTAGTCGACCGATGTGCATAAACGTGCACAGCCCTGTTTGGCTGGAGGGCCGGTCGACCGACCCAGTCGACCGCCAGAGAGTTCTGCTCTCTGGATCTGGCCCTGGTCGACCGGGCGTTCGACCGGCAGAGAGCTTCTGCTCTCTGTTTTCAGGCCTCGGTCTACCGGCTGGTCAACTGATGGCACAACGGTCAAAAATCTAACCGTTGGCTGGTCGACCGGGCGGTCGACCGACAGCAGGATCTCCTGCTGAGTTGGCCTCCTATGGCCATATTTTGGGAGCATATAAATTGGGGTTCCCTTGGACTGTTTTCTACAAGATTTGAAGTGGGTTTTCAAGATAGTTTTTCCTACATTTCTAAGTGTTTATCTCCACTTGTCTTAGAGCCAAATACTTCCATATCAAAAGAAAAGTTTTTCAAGAGTGTTTTGAAAAAGTGATTTCTTGAGTTTTTCACCACAAATTCTATCCAAGTTTTTCTCACACATACTTGAGCTATCCATTGCTACATCAATCCTATAAGGATCTTTGTTGTGAAAGAGTTTTAGGTGATCAAAGTATTGTGATCACCAAAGTGTTCTACTTTGTATTTAAGGAGGCGAACTTGCGGGTTCGTGTTGTTTCGAGTTCTTGTGGGAGCTCGATGTAGAGGGCGGCCTCGGCAAGCTAGTGTGCTTGCGTGTGAGTTCTAGCGGGAACAAGAGAGGGACTAGTGAGTCAAAGGAGTTCTAGTGTGAACTCGTTGTAGGTGTTGCGGCACCGACTGATCTGGTGGGATCGATTCTAGTGGAAATCCTTCATAGTGTTGAAGGTGGGGATGTAGAGCAAGGGTGTTCGAACCTCGAAACAAATCTCCCGTGTTTGCGATTGCTCTCTCTATCTCTCACTTGTGTTTATATCTTGCATACTTTTATTGTTCATATTCATTACTTGCTTGATATACTTGTGCTTATATTTGTTGGCCCAAAGGCTTTCCACCCTAGTTTTGATGATGATTAACTCATATAGTTATGTTTACTAATATTTTGTGTTTTTAGTCTCAGATCATTAATCAAGATATTAGTTGCTGATAGCTTTCAAAAGAGGTGTTTTAGAAGCTTTCACATGGTGATTCCAGGGCTCAAGCATCAAGATCTCACTTTGCCTAGCTCATGGATGGAGTTTTGGACCAAGTCAACTTGAAGATGGAGATCGTCAAGAAGACTTAGGTATCCATAGTTTAGATAGTGTGTTTAGATTCATTTGTAAAGTTTAGTATAGTTGATATGCTCAAGTGCATAACACACACACGTTTTATGTTTGGTTTTTAGTTTTCATGAATAGTTGATCAAAACAAGTTTAATTGATATATGTATAGTTGTTTCATTCTATACATGCATGCTTAACTTTTAAACAAACTTATTTTGACTTTCCTATTCATGTATTGAAAAATCCAAGCTTGATAAAAATACATGTTTTGGTTTTGGTAAAAATGTTAAGAAACAAAAATGGTTTCATATGCTTGATATTTGAGTAGAAATGTTTATCACATGTTTATATATCAATGCAATATGATAAAAACATTTTTGGGATTTTTAGAAGTTATTAAAAGAATTTTCAAGATATGTTTTAAACTAGTTTCAGACCCAGACCTGTCTGTCAGGCCAGGCCGGTCGACCGTGGGGTCGACCGAACCATAGGCCGGTCGACCCGTCCGGTCGACCGACGTGCACAGAACGTGCACGTCTGGCACACAATGGGATGGCCGACCGGGCGGCCGACCGTAACTGAGAGCAGTGCTCTCTGTTTATTTCGGTCGGCCGGGCGGTCGACCGGTTTGCTCCAACGATCGGATTTTTGATCGTTGGCTGTCGGCCGGCCGGGCCGGCCGACCGGTAGCCTGTCAGGCTGCCAGATCAGCCAACGGCTAGTTTTCTGATGGGGCTATAAATACCCCATCTCTTCATGATTTTATAAATAAAGATTTTTAGAGCTGATTTTCTCCCATTCTCTGGTTTTAAAAACAAGTTTTAAAAAGTGTTTAAAGAGCAAAAAGATCATTCTATTTGTTTTTAAGTGTTTTGTTTATTTCAAAGAAATTAGGTTTGGGGAATTGTTCTTGAGCTAGAATTTCTAAATCATTTTTGGAGTTTTTCCCAAGAGTTTTTCTTTGATCAAAACACTTAGTTTCCACACTTGAGCTTATCATCTATCCTAATCTATTAGGATCTTGTTCTGTGGAAAAAGGAAAGAGTGTTTGTGGTTGAAAGATACCACTTGTTGTAAACCCTCATTATTTGGTTGCTCCCTCTTTGGTAGAGGTTGAGGTTGTGGATTTGAGGTGATTGGTTTGCTCCCTCTTTGGTAGAGGTAGAGATTGGTGTTTACTCCCTCTTGGTGAGGTGGAGTTGGTAGTTGGTTTGTATCCCTCAAGTGTGAGGTGGATTGGTTGTTGTTTGGCTAAGGGCCTACCCCTATTGGGTGAGGTAGTGTTTGTATTGAGAGAGAAGTTCGGTACTCCCTTTGTTGTAACAAATACTCTTCGGTAGAGGTTCCCTCGGTGGGAGATAGTGGATTGGAAATCCTTCACGGTGGTGAAGGCGGGGATGTAGAGCTAGGTGCTCGAACCTCGAAATATATCTTGGCCTTTGCGTTTGATCCATTGTCTCTCTAACTCTCTCTCTCTTTTATTTGTGCATAACATTATTCATATTGTCATATTGCTTGTTGTGCCTTGCATATATTCATATTGCCTATTCATATTATATGCTTGGTTGTTTGTGTGTGCCTCACTTGTACTTAACCACAAGAGCTTCACATAGCACCTCAACCCATATCTAGGGGAATCAAGAGGAGTTAGTCCAGAGCCCTTCACGGGGAATTCGGCTACACTTGTGTGTTGTATTAAGTGTGTTGCAAAATTTGCATTAGCTTTCGCATTTAGCGCACTTAGTTCCTAGATTAGCACTAACACCTATTCACCCCCCCTCTAGGTGTGCTTTCAATTGGTATCAGAGCCAACGCTCCTGATACTTAGGCTTAACATCCTAGGAGTGAGATCCATTTGTTGCTAATCTATTTTTTGCATTTGCTTGTTTGCACACACATATAGTTTACCATGGACTTCATGACCCCACCTAGTTTTGACCCTTCCAACATTGTTGTTTGGAAGTATAGGATGTCCATGTACCTAAAGACCCTAGGTTTGCATGTCTTTCTTGCGGCCACCAAGAAATGCTATCTTGGAGATCGCAAGCATATAGGGGCCAATGCACAAGCCCTTGAGGCCATTAGAAGCACATTATCTAAAGATTATCTCTTGAGTGTTTCTAACCTTGATTCTGCTTTTGCAGTGTGGAACAAGTTGACAACAACCACCAACACCTCCAAGCTTCACGTGCAAATCCAAGAAGAGGAATCTAGTGGAGAATCCGAATCACAATGCTTGATGGTCCAAGGGAATGACTCCCTTGAGGTACTTTCAGAATCTCAACTAGATAATGATGATTGTGCTAGTTCTTCAAATGATTTTGTTGATCCCCATGCTTTAAATGAAGAACTATCTATAGTTTGTGAAAAA